>JAYESA010000005.1:31051566-31156566 GCA_036927795.1 Iris macrosiphon
TCTATCGCATGTAAATTAATCGACAAGAGTGATTACTATTTTATTTAATTTCAAAAATACTAAGAAACAACACTGTAAATACTTAAAATTGTGCACCTTGGTTAATATCCTATTTTAAGAAATAACACTGTAAATACTATAAATACTTAAAATTATAATTTTATTCAATTTACTTTAAACCTCATTGGAAACTCATAGGAATGGTCTGATACCGATTCCAATTCTGATACTTTGAACCTTGGTTAATATCCTATTTTAAGATATCATAGAAATCAAATATAGCAAATATAACTCAAATTATATACATATACTAAGATATCTAGTATCCAATATGATACTCTAACAAAAATCAAATATAGAACATATAAATCTAAAATTCTTAACTCTAAACCTATTTATATAAATAAATATAGGAGACGTATGAGTCGTTAAAGTGGGGCGTTGAGAGCAGTACGACGACTGAGAAAAATGATCGGTAGGTACAAGCTGTCGGGAGAGGGAAATGCGGTAGCGTGTACGGTACCAGATCATTGGCATCGCAGCCGTCGGTTCTTTTCAGAGCTCCTCTGACGGCTACTCTAGCTCCATTAGTGCCCGACTCCGGTATTCCTTCTAGTTCGATGTCTCTAGAATAGCTCACGACGACTGTGCATGAGCTACATGGGCTGGTCCAATAGTTGATAGCCACTCGTGATGCTGTAACACCTGCTGCTCCGATGGCTACTACGATGGCTCCTCCAGCGGCTACTACGTTGGGTCCTCCAGCTACTCCGATGGCTCCAGCTCCTTCGATGAAATCGATGGATCATCCAGCTCCTTCGACGGCTCATGCCACTGCTCCGTCTACCGTTACTCCTGATGATCTACAAGATATCATCGCTATGGTTATGGCGCAGTACATGGCTAGCCGACAGCTGTCGCCGCCTCCGCCTCCACCGTCGACTTGATGGATTTTTTGAGTTTGTGAGATTTTTTTGAGTTGGTTGTATTTTTTTGACTCGATTGTATTTATTTGACTTTGTGGAATTGTATAACAGTTATTTGTACATGTTTGGATTACTCTACTTTATTATTTTATTGTATATATAACATTTGTACATGTTTGTGTGGGTTTTATTAGTTTGGATGGAATTTACTTGTAAAACCCCTAATCCTAAAAACCGTATTAAGTATTTAGTTAATTATTTAATTGATTTTAATAATTATGAGCTAATTAGAGGAAATAGATTTTATTTAATTTTTATTTTAGGTGATGGTGCATTTAGGGAATTTATGGAGCAACCGTAATTTTTTCCTAATTATTTACATGTAGGACACCCTGTGGGCAGTTGATGGATTAATTGTATGCACTAAATAATTTTTCTAGAATTATATATATATATATATATATATATATATATATATATATATATATATATATATATATATATATATATATATATATATATATATATATATATATATATATATATATATATAAGGTTATTAAATATAATTTAGAAAGAAAAAGAATAGAAAAAGAATTAGAAAGAGAAAGAGAAAGAAAAAGAAAAAGAAAAAGAAAAAGAAAACAAAAAGGATCTAAACCCAAACCCGCAATCCTAAAGTCCTACACGTTTAGACCCAAAACCCGCAAAGGAGAAAATAAGCAGCAGCAGCCGCGGATCCTTCTTCCCCCGCTCCCTTTATCTTCTCCTCTATATATATTACTTCAATTGCAAAACCCTAACCCTAAACGCAATAACTCTAATCTCGACCAGACTGCCGCCCATCCTGCGAGCAACCGCCCGTCGCCACCGGAGCACCATCCAGCGCCCGCCGTTGACGCCCGCATCAACCGCGTCGCCGTTCGAGCAACCCCGCGGCAGATTTCTGAACTGCAGCATACCTGTGTTCACGTTCCATTTCTCGTCTCCTCGCTCGACCAAACTCGACCCCGTCTTCACCGGTATGTTCACAACTTAACCCCCTTCCATATCTGTGCATTAGTTGACCTCGAACAACGCGTAACCCTAGGTGAAAACAGCGACCAAGTTGGCAAAAAATGACAACTTTTGGATCTCAGAAAATCTTTTGTAACTACTCATGTTCACGCACTCGTATCTCCCACAACAGAGATCCGAATTTAGTTTTTCTTCTTGCTATGCGAAGACCACCTAACCTAGATTATTTTCTATCAATTACATTATTTTATTTGAGGCTGTACGAAGAATTAAATTAGGATGAAACCCATAAAAACCTGTCTTTCGAAACACAAATTTTTTTGATACAAAGAGTGCTCCGCCAAACGGGACCGCCCTATCGTGTACCAAGTGTACCGAAAGGTGCGCACGGTATACTCAGACTTATGGGCTTTCGTGAAAACTAATTTGGATGCATGTGCGCTCGGAATCACCCCGTATCCACAAAAATTCTCCACATTGTGACTTTTATAAAACCCTGTGCCATTTAGTGCACGCTCATCAGAATACGACGAAACTTGTACCACTGGACTCGTGGTATCGCGCTGGTCCTGTGATCCAATTTTTACGTAATTCTGAGATAGTTGACCAAGTCACATATTGGCGGGCCCCACGGTTGACTTTTTGGGCAAAATTATGTTCGGCTCACCGGAATCCACATTGGACATACCGTTGAGTTCGTACTAACATTTATAGTTTGTTTGACCTATAATTTGTCCCATTTAGAGACCATTACCTCTGAAACATTTTTTGGTGCAAAGTGGCCCACAAGTGGAGCCCACTTTGACCCAAAATTACCGTTTTGCCCCTGTGTCCAAATTGGACGAAAATGTAGTACTTTCTAGCCATCTCGCTTATTCTGGGAATGTTGGTGATGTTTATTTCAGCATCCGGAGACGTTCATTCTGAGGCCGTAGTTTATGACTCTTGGTGGTTGACATTTGGACGTTACACTCTGCAGCTCTCTTGCCAGACAAGTATACCTTGCCTTTGTTGTACTATTTAAATTCAGTTATATTATTAGTTGCATGTTTATTATTTTAGATTATATAACTGTGCGCGTCCGAGAGAGACTCGGGTGCAGTCAACAAATGCATTGACGTTAGGACTTGTATCTGACCTAGTGTCTAGTAGACCCACCTAAAGTTGTGGAGTTATTGGTATGACTCCCCAGGCCTTGACTCCTATCATTACACGTGACAGAGTGAGTTCATATAGGGACGCGTGCCTCATACTCGACTGGCCATCGGTGTGAGCAACACATGTGACGGTATTTAGCTTAGTTGTTTATTTCTATAGAGACTTGCATTATAGTACGAGATGTCCATGTCGTGTTCACGACTTATATATCTACATTGGGCGGGGAGGACGACTAATAGGCGTATGGGACACCCACCTCCTTTATACAGATACCGCACTCGACGGAGTGATACGGACGTTATTATTTTTACAGATACCACGTTCCCTATAGTGTTGGACGTTACTTGGTAATTTTACAGATACCTCATTCTTCGGAATGATGGACATTACAGACACCACACTCTAGAGAATTTTGGACGTTATTATATTCTTGCGCCCGTGTTATAGGGGGCATATGTGGCATATACTAGCCAGTCATGCCGATTGGTGAATTACGTCAGCATATGTCTAGCCTACACTTCCCATACGCACTAAGTTGTCCTCAAATTGCATTCACTTAGATGGTTAGCGCAACCCTTTATTTCTTTAGTATTTACTTTATGGCATGCTTCTATGTATATTTTGTCCCTCTGAGGACCTGGTCCCTTTCCAAGTGTAGATGTTCATGAGTATTCGTAGGAGCGCAGATTCGGACTGGTTACTTATATTCCAAGCAGGTCTTCTCTTTGAGTCTCAGTTGTTGATAGTTGTGGTATTTACATTGTATTTGTCTTGTTTATTCTTTATTCTAGTTGGTAGTGGATTTGTTTCCATCCGACTATCATCTTTATATACTTTATATTGAGATCTAGTATCATAGATATTGGTTATTCATTTCTATTTGATTTCTGTGGATGAGATTTATATTATGCCTGTGACTTGAGATATTTTATACCACTTGTGAATTATTATTCATAATACAGCGTACGCATGTGTTATGGTTTTCATATATTGGAGTTGCCATATACATGCGGCTGACATGCTTACGTGTCCTAGTCCTACGTATTTTGGGACTGGGGCATGACATATTTTTAGTGGTGGCCCATGCAGGTCAAGAGCATATTGCCTCGGTTACGTTATTGTACCGAGCAAGCCTGCACCTAGGATTATAGTATAGGATCTCATCCATAATTGACTATGACTCATCCTTCTTCCAATCTATTCCATTTAAATAATTGTATCCTGCTTGATTCATGTGCTTCTTTATTAGTTTATTGAGTATAGCCTCTGCTAGAATATATGAATCCCTGTTGTTAGGATGATAATTAGGGTAACATTGCTATTAAGAATACAACTAGGGCATTGACACATCATTAAGTTTAGACTACCTAATGAACCCTAGCAACCCTTACCTGTAGAATGATTGACCATTATCCCTTGATAATTAGGGATGACTTGAGAGTAGTATAGACACAACTAGAGTAAGTTATAAATTTAACCATATGGTTTGACCCTACCATTGAGGAACCAATAGAAATCCAAGGTTGAATAATAGGACCAAACTTAACTTTTATAGTGAGATAGAATTATAGAACTATGAATTTAGGTTCTTGTCCTGATACTAGCAGACAGTACCTTAGGAGGCCAAGAGGAACGAATATAATATTTTCCTCGATCAAACCTCGAACACAGATATTAGCATACCACCTTCCCCCTTAGGAAACCATGATATTATCTAGAGTCCCTCTATTTTAATTTCATATCTTGTTCCTCCGTAACCTTAACGCGCGCTAGTTGTACGACGACTAATTAGGTCCTTCTATTCTTCATCTTTCAATTCGTGCCACCTAACCTTTCTAATTTTAGGCCAAGTGATTTTTTTCTTATGTTAAGGATATATAGTTTGCTAGGATTATAATTGTTACTCTTAAATTTTAAATTTCTGTGCTTGGTAATTAGGACTTGATAGTTTTTGAGTTATTCTTGTAGATTGTGACCGGATGATTATCCTTTAGTTTCGAATCACATAACTTATAACCACACCTCGATACCAGTTATAACCTCTTTTCCCTTGAAGGCCAGCAACTTTTTCCATTCATACTCTTGACACTTGTTCTATAAGCATTATGATTAAGACTTAAGATGACCATTACCTATATAATGCAATAGGATACCCTAATCAGTACCAAGATCTTTCCCTCGTATACCCTAACAATAGTTCTACTCCAATTACAAGGACCAAGTTATTTGGTAGAATCTCCTTTAAGGGAGTTGCAGTATTAGTTTATTATTTTAAGTTGGGTAGTATGCCAACATAGTATCACATAGTCCTTGGGGACCCATTAATGAAGTATAACTGAATGACATTAACTGTATACTAGCATAAGACGATCGTGTTTATTAAGACTGTCGAACTTAGAGGCCCATACCCCTATTTGGTCGACTAACGACTTAGACCAGGAGTTAGTATGACAACTGTAGATATTGTAAAGTCTTATCTTTTTGTGAACTTGAATTATTTTGTAATTTCTCTCATAATAATCTAGCGTACTTAAATTTGCTGTACTACCTTGACTTATGCTGCTATTATAGCCTAGTTTTGCAAGCTTATTCTTTATCAAGCTTGTTCATGACATATGTATTATTGGAGTACTACACTAATACATTTCAGAATCAGTGTATTACGGTATGATCAACCATAGTGCGCTTGGTTCCCTTCGCATAACTACTTTACGTGGATTGAGATATATAGTGACTAGTAGACGAATGTACTTGCCCTCTAGATATGTCTGAGCATATCGTATCAGTTACATAACTGTACTGATAGGAGCATGTGAATAGAAATTACCAAAATATGATTTTAATCCACAACTGCCTTGATAATTCCCATTTGAATTCTTTAAACGCCTTGACCCCCACACTTCTATTCTATTACCTCACCCTTGAACTCTTTATTATTGTTTTTAGTCTTCCCTTATTTCGGAAAGACGAAACTTCGTGCTTAGTATAAGTTTGATATACAGAGAGTACTAGATATACCCCATAGGCCAATCACATCACTAGATGACTGCCTTTTATAACTGATTAAGGGTATATCATATGCGATATATTTGGTGTTAAAATTTTTGAGGATTGAGTAACATGATTAAGTAAATTTAAGGAATACATTTTCTTAAATGTAAGAGCCTTATGTAATAGATGGGTAAATTCTAAGTTGGGTAGAAGTTGCATTGTCAACTTGAGAGGAATTTCTTTTCGATTGTGATCGAATAAAAATTAGATTGAGAGGTTTAAGTTATTTTAATTTTAAGAATTTTAGAACAAGGATTAAGATGACGATGAATTAATGAATTTGAAAAACTTTGATATGGCGAACCAAACTTTTATACTTGGGCATATAATTTAAATTTTGAATATTGAAGGTTGAATCATCGATTTAGATCTTGAGAAAAATAAATGGAACTCCAAACATGAACATTGACGAATTAAATTCCAGAATTGATGATTTGAATTAAAAGTTAAAATTTGATGGTTGGATTACCTATGTGAAAGATTGATGATGTGAGTTAAATTTAAAAATTTGAAGAATACAAAATTCATAAGTGAAAATAGGAATAATATTGGATTAGAATTATTTTCCTTAAAGGAGATTATGATAGTTGGAGATCCTGGTATGAAAAATTGATGTGGGCTATTTAAAATTGGAAGATGTCATATAGATTTAGCTTAAATTTGGATGTGATTATTTAAAAATTGAGAAAAGATTACAAAATTTTGATTAAACAGAGGTTACCTTAATGTTGAAAGTGATTGCGATGGATTTGAATAGATTTTTAAATTTTGGAAGAGATTGTGATTGACTTGCCTTATATGCGAATGTGAAAGAATTAACAAATTATGCCTTATTTTAATTTCGAGGATGAAATTGTTTTAAGTTAAGTAGATTGTAAACCCCCCACCCAAAATTAGGCCTACATGGCTTAGATAGTGATATTATGGCTAGTTTGAATCCAATTGGAAATAGAATACGATATTTATTTAATTTTGCAATAATTATACCACTTAGCGCACTTTACCGTTGCTTCAACAATTGGAGCCCTACACTAGCTATTGCCTTCCTACAAACTTCACATCCTTGTCCTAGACGTGCCGCCTCCTATTCTGACCTTTGTGTAACTCATAATTAAGCTCCCTTGTGCTACATTTTAGTCGCACAATATTCGTCACGGACGTTATTTCTTAATTCTAAATTAATTCCAACTTTGTATCCTTGTGCGTTCCAATCAAAATTGGAGACACAATCTTGACCCGTTTTGTACAACCCAAATTAGGGTAATATTCTACTATGAGTCCTCTATGCCCATGACACATGTGACCCACCTAATGTTATCTCCATGTACTTCTAATTAATTCAAGAACACCTTACGCATTAATTTTGATTAGTTTAATCCAATTTCCATCTTTTGTGAAATTTTTTAATTGTTGGGTGCTTTTATGCAAATATGCATTGAGGTGTCCACACCATTGGACATGACACATGAAGAAACTTATTTTTCGTTCATAGGATTTTTTCTCATGATTTTCGGATGTGCAATGCGCAACATCGCCCACTCATTTAAACCTAGCCTTGCATTTTAAATAATGCAAATTATAGCCCTCCAAACATCCCCATGACAATTGAAAATCATGGAAGTAAGGATGGAGGAAGGTACATAATAAGCTGCAAATCTCTATCTTATACCATCCTTGACTTTCTATCGTGGCTTAGTTTTAATTTCGAGGACAAAATTTTTATAAGTTAGGTAGAATGTAAAACCCCTAATCCTAAAAACCGTATTAAGTATTTAATTAACTATTTAATTAATATTAATAATTATGAGCTAATTAGAGAAAATAGATTTTATTTAATTTTTATTTTAGGTGATGGTGCATTTAGGGGATTTATGGAGCAACAGTAATTTTTCCCTAATTATTTACATGTAGGAGACCCTGTGGGCAGTTGATGGATTAATTGTATGCATTAAATAATTTTTCTCGAATTATATATATATATATGTATATATATATATATATATATATTTATATATAAGGTTATTAAATAGAATTTAGAAAGAAAAAGAATTAGAAAGAGAACGAAAAAGAAAACAAAAAGGATCTAAACCCAAACCGGCTGTCACGCCCCAGTCCCAAAATATCGAAGGACTAGACACGTGGCAATGGCCAGCAGCACACACCGATGGGCAAACCCAATTTAATGGATCTATCGGGACGTACTTAAGTTGTAATATAACAATAAGGTCTACTAATCTCATCCACAGAATAAATACAGCAATATCAACAAAAGGAAATAAACATCATCAGTCACAAGTAAATAAAATCGGGAAACAACCCAATAATAAGTCTGTTACAATTGTTCATTAAACAAGAATGTAAACAGCATCACAGACTGAGTATGGAAGAAACATATACTCAGAAAAACCCATGGCAATCACCTAGTCCTCGGTCCCTGGTTCTGCTCCACTGTATGCACCTGTTCCTGCTTATGCTCCTACTAATGCTCTTGTCCTGTATACCTCAGGGTGGATCTCCTCTGCTAATCCTGGGGACATAATCCGGATCTAGGTCCTCAGGGGACATAATAAGGTACAAAAATAACTCAAGCCATAATAAATGTAGTGCAATAATAAATGAAATAATAGGGTAACTATATAACCAGCTAAGTGATATGCAAGTTGAGAGCATCACTAGAACTCAGGCTGAAACTACTACAAGCTCTCTGTCGGGGAGCCGGTAGCAGTGATATCACGTAGTGGGCCAAGCTCGGGTTTAGAGTCTTGAGCACCGCATTAATAAGGGTTATATATATATATAATCAGCCTGTAGCCTGTGTGTCTCTCCCTACCCAATGTAATCACACGTCTCATGTCCATGACACGCAAGATCAAAACTAATGCAGCAAGTCATAATAAAATCTAAGAAAATAATGTCTATGTCATGAAACCTGCAACCTACACAGAATCACCTTGAATATTTCCGGAAGATTCAGTCACATGAATAGTGTCAGATGTCCTGGGTTATGATGTACTTGATAAGACAAGTACGAGAACGTAAAAGGGTATCGATATCCATCTCTAGGTGACATTACACAACTCCGCGTACGATGTTAGCACCCGACTATTAATCAGACGCTAAGTAATGTCACACGGTCCTAGGTTAAGCATGTACAACAATATATAAATAAGTCAAGAAAATAAGTAACAAAACTGCTATGTTGGCAAGGTACACTTGCCTGGGGTTCTGGCTCCAACTGTAGCTCTGATCTCAGTGGGATTTGCTGGTACTCCTCCGGTTGCTGAAATAGACATCACCAATAGGTTCAGAAAATATTAAATAGCTATAAACGCCTGTCCTTGAGTCCAATTTGGACACAGAAAAAAAATGACAGTTTCTGGTCAAAGCAGGGTCCACATGTGGCCCGCTTCACACCGAAAAATGTGTCAGAGACATTGTTCTCCAAATTCGTCAAACTTAGTGGCAACAAGTCCAGAACGATAATACAAACCCAACGGAACTTCCAGAATTGGATTCCGATGAGTCGATCACAAAATCGTCCGTTAAGTGGAGCAGCGGGGCCCACGATACGCGATTTTGTCATCGTTCTCTAATCGAACCAAACTTGGGTCACAGGACCAACGTATTGCTACGAGTCCGATGGCGCAAGTTTCTTTTCGATCCGACGTGTGTACACAAAGTTACAACGTGTTCGGGAACAGGGCCGATACGGGGCGTTGTCGGCGGATACGCGTTGATTCCGGTGTGCACGCACATCCAAATCAACTTCCGCGAAATCCCGCACATCTGTATCGACGGCGTGCACCTTTTGTTAAAGTCCGCACGCGACCAAGTCGTCCCGTTTGGCGTGGCATACTCAGTTCCGGGGGGAAACGGGTATTATTTTTTATATTTTTGCATCGCAGTTCGTGATCACCACAAGATGCGACACACCAAGCGGGTTACACGGGCATCGAGAGTGTCACACAGTGTTCACATCACAACAGACGGAACCAAAAATAGGGTAACGAGGAGAGAGAAAAGGGTACCTGAACAGGGCTACGCAGACTGGGTTTCTCATGTCCGCGAGGCGACACGATACAATGCTACACGGTGCTGTGTCCGGGGTTCAGACACTGCTAGGGTTCCGGTAGCTGGGGCGGCCAGGGCACGGCTCGTCGGAGGCTGTACTGGCAGAGGCGAAGCTGTCCAGGGCGGCGGAGGATCATTGGGATGCCGCTGTGGGGGTTCAGGCGAAGGCTGCGGGTCGGGAAGAGAGGCGGAGGAGATGGAGGCGCGGCGAGGTCGTGGCGCTGGGGGTTCGACGGGGACGACGACTGAGAGCGGGGCTCAGGGCGGAGGACGGCGAGGGGAGAGGGCTTCGCCGGAGACGATGGTGGAGGAGGAAAGCAGGAGGAGGAGAGGGCGGCAAAGCGGGGCAGTGACAGCGGGGGCTCGTCAGGAGGAGACGGTGGAGAGAGGGAAGGCGGTGGCAGGAGGCTAGGGCGGCCGAGGGTGATTGGGGGTTAGGGTTCAGGCGGCGGAGCGGGGATTAAATAGGGGTAGCTGCCGGGGTCGGAAAGGGTTTCGGATTAGGGTTTCGGTCGGGTTAACGGGTCCGGGTCGGGTTCCATTTGGATCCGACCCGACCCGTTAAGAATTTGGGTTCGGTTCGGTTCTCCATGGTTCGGTTCGGGTTGGTTTGTTTTATTTTGAAATAAACCGGGTTTAATTCTGGGGTTTATTTAGGGTTAATAATTAATTAGTTTTTAGGGCTTTAAAAATGTTTTTAGGGTCCAATAAATTTCCGGAAAATTATCCTATGTCTAGTTTTTTATTTTACACCTAAAAATATTATTTTTATAATATTTAAATATTATTTAACATTAATTAAAAATCATTTAATTTCAAAATACCTTAGTTTTAATTAATTAAAAATCCCAGAAAATTCCAAAAAAGTATGAAAAATCAATTTTAAAAATTTCTGAAAAATCAGGGAGTTTATAATCTACCTCCTTTAGAGGATTGCGTCCTCGCAATCAAAGAATAACCGGTCAATAGAGATAACACGGTTACAAACATTGTTCGAAGCACATTACTATCAAGAAGAATCAAGGTTGATGGTTTTAAGAAGAACACATAGGGAAAATTATTTTTCTAAGCGTAAAAAGTTATGCAACCTCCCATATGAAGGAGATCTAGAAGACTACAGTTTAGAAAAACATATTAGGTTATCACTAGATTATCAATTATTAGCAAGTTTAAAACTGCTAGGTTAAGGCTGAGGTCACAAACCAACAGGCACGAACTAAAGCAATACTAGCAACAGATAAGTATGAAAAAATTATGCGCATTAGCTACTCCAAGAGTCTGCGCGTTCTCCAAAGTCATCGCGAAAGCTTGTCCGCATCCATGAGGTGGTGCCATCTGCTGCTGCTGGCCTGCTGGAAGAGTGCTGCTTATGGTGCCAAGGGTGGCCTCGGCTGATATTTTCCTGGGGCAGGTGGTCTGACTTCTTCAACTCCTATTTGCGGTGCTCCCAATGTTGGATAGGCTGGCCTCGGTACTGGTAATGCTTGTCGTTTTAACCTTAGTGCTCCCTTTCGATGCTGAGGACAATCCTTGGCTAAGTGTTGGTTGGACGCGCAAATTAAGCATAATCCTAATTTACGTCTGCACTCATTCTCAATGTGGCCTCGCTTGCAACAGTATTGACAAATAGGCAGTGCCTGCGAAGATGCTTCTGGTGGCTGGTGCATGTGAGACTTCTTTACAATTTCTTCCTGTGGTGCTCTGGCTGGTGCTGATGTAGCTGGTTGATGAATCACCAATGCTTTTTCTCGACGTTCAGGGCAATCCCTTACCGAATGCTTTTTGGATTCGCAAGATAAACATAGTCCTAATCTGAGTCGGCATTCTTTAGCGAAATGGCCTACCTTGCCACAGTAGTGACAAGTAGGAAGGACTAGTGTTAGTGGTGTAGATGCTCTCTGTGGTGGATTCATCTGTGGTTGCTTTGCAACTATTTTCTGTTTTGCTTGATCTGGTGCTAATGCATACGGCCGCTTCTGGCTGGACTCTATCCTTGTGGTGCACTCCATGGGTTGTGCTGCAGCAAGAACGTCCGTTGCAACAGAGCTGATTAACTTCCGTAGCTCAGAGTTAAGTCTGTAAATGATCTCCTCCGTTTGGCTTGGTTGGGACTCTTCATGAACCTTCTGATAGGCTTGCATCATCGCGTAGAACATTTGAAACATTTGTTGTTCCTCCATAGCCTGCCCTTGTGGAAGGGTAGGCTTTGGTGGAGTAAACTGCGTCGATGGTGGAACGTCATCTTGCTGGATTCACGAGGCATGCTGACTTGCTTGTGTAGAAGCATGAAAAATACGCTGAAGAGTTATACGCAGCATTTTAGTTCATGCAGCGTAAAATATAACTTCAGAGACATCGGCGTACAACAGAGCTTTCTTGCTAAGCACAGCGTAAAATATAAGCTCAAGGACTATCCGCGTAATGCAGTATGTCCAGTCCACTTTAGCGTAAAAAGGGTGTTATATCACCTTTATGGCGTAAAACTCATCCGCTTTTAATGCAGCATAGAAGTGTACGAGGAACGCTTCGTATTCCTCGAATGAACCGGTCAAATCATACAGTGAACCTGACATTTGACTCCTGACAAAGAGTACTGCACGACTATCCAGACGACGGCTGTAATGCTGGCGCGGCACAGCGACCTAAACCGTTATTTAGTGGCATTTCCTTGGCGTAAACTGCTTTTACGCATACAAGGGAGTACGCTGCCTAGTTTTACACAGGCAGATGTGAGCTTTTTACGCTCCGCAGAAGACAAACAGACTGCCACGTCAAAAGCTGCTCTTCGTACAGAGCTCGAGGTACGTCTCTGCATTCAATGCTCAGAATGGTGGCAGATCTTCGAGACACGTCTCTGCATTCAATGCTCAGTATGGTGGCAGATCTTCGAGGCACGCCTCTGCATTTAATGCGCAGGTTGGGGGCAGATCTCTGTATTTAATGCGAGAGATTTTATTATATCTCCAAAAGCCATAATTTTTGATAATACGTCCCCATCATCACTTTTGCATATTACGCCACCGGACTATTTTCAGCTATGGGAGCACGCTGTACGCTATCTCCTTGGAATACGCCACCAGGCTATTTTCAGCTATGAGGAGCACGCTGTACGCTATCTCCTTGGAATACGCCAACTCAGACTATACTTGCACTGGTGCGTATTAAGGCTATTTGGTCCAGAATTCGCTCAAGACCTCAGTCAAGGAAGGAGGATCAGCTATCTTCTACGCTAGCTACCTATCTATGCAGCATCAGGCTTCTACGCCTACCTGGCCTCTACGCCAGTTTGATAACTATTTGGCTTCTACGCCATGGTGACAGTTATTGGCTTCTACGCCAACCTTTTCTATGCGAGGGATAACTACCTACGTGGCTTTTATGTCATTATCTTCGCAGCCGTTATATGCATTATCCCTCAATGGGATACTCGTCACACGCAGATTCAGAAGATCATTTATATGTGGGTAACGGTTATTGTAACCGTCGCATAAAAGTGCCATACTCTCCACTACCTGGCTTTTGTGCCGACTGGATGGTTACTGTCACTAAAACCCTATAAATAGAGACCTCTATTGACAGAGGTCCAGGGTCAAAAACCAAGAGGTCAAAAGATCGGAAATTGATCTTTGAGAGAGAAGAATCCAGAGCTCAGACAGAGAGTAGTGATCGACGACTTTGGCATCGAGCATCCACTCCCCTTTGCAATCTTCGAAGCTTTTTTTTTGTCTTCTACAACACTTCTTCATCATCGTGTGGTAAGGGACAAAGTGATCGACTGTAGATTAGACTCCTATAGCAATATTTACCCAGATTAAAAATTGTACTTGACATCCTCGTATAGGATTAATTGTACTTCTTGTTTGTAAACCAAAGAGCGAGTTTCGTATAAACCTTATTTTATTTCTTTTATTTATTATCAAACACGAGATGGCGACTCTGCTGGGGACGTCTTTGTCTTCTGACGAGAAAGCAATTGCTCAATACGATGCGGTATCCGTAGGATCCGTGAAGAAGACCCTGGTCGTCCAGTTTGACCAGTCCGCCTACGAAGATATGCTTCGAGCAGGGGGTAGCTCTCACTCTCTCTCTCTGTCGAAGACAACAGAAAGCTGCATAAGGTTTGGATGCCCAAAAAATCCCCTACTATTCCTGTCGACTCTCCGATCTCTCCGACCAGCCAGGTTGTAGCTGCACAACCTTCGTGCCCCGTGCGTAAAATTCAGTCTTTCGTTTGTGACGTGGCAGACAAAACTTCGGACAATGCCTCAGCGCTAGTCCAGAAGTCTACTCCGCGCTCTGCGCGTAAAACTCTATCTTCCGTCCATGATGTGGCAGCCAAAACTTCGAACAATGTCTCAGCGCTAGTCCAAAAGTCTACTCTGTGCTCTGCGCGTAAAATTCAGTCTTCCATCAGTGACATGGCAGACAGAATTTCTAACAATGCCTTAGCGCCAAGTCAGGAATTCCAAACGTGCTCCACGCGTAAAAATGCATCTGCCCTCCGCGGAAAAGCATATGATCCCTGTAATCTACGCAAGGGAAAATAAGTGGCGGACTACTCAACTTCTCGGCCTTTATGCCAGCAAGGGAAGAATCTGCCCGCCCTCCGGATTACGCGAGAAGCTGATGGCCGACTGAGGACCTCCTCAGCTTTACGCCAGCCTGAGCAGAGCTCCAAATTATGCCAGGTGAAGCCCCTCAGCGTAAAGAAGGCCCAGTTCGCGGAAAGACGCACTCCCCTGGATCATCCGTTACCCAGATGGCCAACCTTTTGTATACGGGTGGCACAAAGAGAATTATGGTTCCCAACATCCGAATGCCTACTAATGTAAACAGAAAGAACAAGCCTTCTTCCTCTTCTTCTGTTAAAAATCCTGACTTGCGTGAATTTCTAATCCAGAAACGTAAAGACATGAGTCATAAACAGACTTCAGTTCCCCTAACTGTCAAACATGGAAAGATCATGTGGGAAGATGCATCAACATCTAATATCGTCATGACAGGTGGGCCACATAAAGATTCCATCTTTATTATTCCCCCCACTCGCGATGACCATCATCTAATAGTCTTCGGGCGCATGCGGAACAATCCGATTGTATAAGAAGAGTCTCGTGAATCCGATGCTGGAAAAATACAAACCCACAGATATAGCCCACAAGCTTTAAAGATTATACAAAGCATGGCTTATGATTTGAAGTTGAAACAAGGCCTCAACTATGGAAAAGGCAGACGAATACCGTTGCAGGGTAATTCTTACTATCAACAAGCTCGTTTTGGGTTGGGGTATACTGCATCTCTTGCAAATTCTAAACCTTCAGAGTCTAATCCTGTACAACCAGAGGCAGGTCCTTCTAAATCAACTTCTGTGGACAAATGCCACGACATGTCTGGGGGTAGCCTACCTCGACAAAATAGGGCAGCATCCAAAGCTGGGGGTAGAATTTCTTCGAAATCCGAAGATGATGCGGCGATGAAGATCTTCCCGCAAGACCATAAACTCAGGCATCGGGAACCCAAAGACCAAAAGGGACTTCCTCCTTCAATGAAGATGACATCATTAAAATCTTCAACATGTTGATGGAGGAACACAAACTTCAGCTACCCAACATCAGATATCCTGAGAGGGCTGGCAAAGTTGATGACCCAGATTATTGCCTCTTTCATCGGTACATTCATCATCCTACAAAGGCGTGCTATGTGCTGAAAAGGAGAATCCAGGAGTTTATTGACACCAAAGTTATCACTTTGCATCTGTAAACAAAGGGACGATCATTGCAAATTAGTTTTTCTCTAACATGACAATTTGCTCCCCTCGGGAATATACCTGATGATGAGTCCCTAAAATTTCCCTAGTGGATTCTTCAGGACTATCCTCACTCAGGAAAATCACTCCACAGTGAATTATTCAGACATAAGTTCATGTCCATATTACCTCTGAACTATTGTCCAAATATTTTATTTCTTTCCCAGAGAATTTGTCATGTCCATATTACCTCTGAACAAACTTTCCGAGTTTTTGGCTATCGATTATCATGTTCATATTACCTCTGATATCGGTTGTCATCTCAACTTAGCACCCGTACTTAACTCTAAGTATGCCAGTGGTGTTAAGTCCACAAAAAACTGCCATGTCCATATTACCTCTGATTAGATGTATACCTCCATCCCCGATGGAGTCACAACCCCGAGAGTTTGTCATGTTTATATTACCTCTGAACAAACTTTCTGAGTTTTTGGCTATCGATTATCATGTTCATATTACCTCTGATATCGGTTGTCATCTCAACTTAACATCCGTACTTAACTCTAAGTACGCCAGTGGTGTTAAGTCCATAAAAAACTGCCATGTCCATATTACCTCTGAGCAGATGTATACCTCCATCCCCGATGGAGTCACAACCCCGAGAGTTTGTCATGTCCATATTACCTCTGAACAAACTTTCCGAGTTTTTGGCTATCGATTATCATGCTCATATTACCTCTAATATCGGTTGTCATCTCAACTTAGCACCCATACTTAACTCTAAGTACGCCAGTGGTGTTAAGTCCACAAAAAACTGCCTTGTCCATATTACCTCTGAGCAGATGTAAACCTCCATCCCTGATGGAGTCACAGCCCCGAGAGTTTGTCATGTTCATATTACCTCTGAACAAACTTTCTGAGTTTTTTGGCTATCGATTATCATGTTCATATTACCTCTGGTATCGGTTGTCATCTCAACTTAGCACCCGTACTTAACTCTAAGTACACCAGTGGTGTTGAGTCCACAAAAACTGCCATGTCCATATTACCTCTGGCAGGGCTTGTCCCAAACCTATTATTTGCGGTCTCGTGCGCAACAAATGATAGGTCCACAAAAAATTCCCCTGTGGAATACCCGCTTGGAAAACAAAATATGCATGTCCATATTACCTCTGAACTACGTCTCTCCACAATCCCCACAGAGTCCATATTACCTCTGCTAGGATTTGTCTCAAACCTATTACTTGCACTAATGTGCGCAAAAAGTAATAGGTCCGCTAAAAATCCCCCAGTGGGATGTCCTCGACAAATACGGTATCATACTACGTCCATATTACCTCTAGTATGATGTCCAAAATTTGTGCAAACAATTATAAAAAATGGGTGGGCCCGTATATGATTGCAAATCGTGCTTACAGATTAGCTAAGCCTAAATGGAAATTTGGCAATGGCTATTATCAACTGCAAAATTCTCGAAGAAGTACTATACTTGATCTCCTTTGTTTAGCGGAGTATGACGAAGATATTGTTCTGACGATACCATGCACAGAGGTTAGCGGGATCATATTCTATCAGGTTTATGTGACCTTCGAATAGATATCCTTAACTAATTTGTAAACCTATCATGTTAATGATACCTCTGATAGTGTTTAGTATACAAATTTAGTTGGATTATATTCTTTCAGGTTCATGTTAACTCTGAACAGATTTACATTCAGCAAAACCTTAACGAAAGAATATCATGTTAATGATACCTCTGATATCACTTTCACCCTAGCCTGTCACATTCTAAAATGATGGGCCCACAAAGTCAGAAAATGTGTCTTTATTATCTCTGAGAAATTACAGGAGAGATAAAATAGTACATCATTAGGGAGAAGCAGTCAAATCACGGATCTGCTACGCTAGTGCGGCCATCTTCTCAGTCCTGGAGCTTAAAATGGTAGCGCGGGCCCGCTCCAGTCATAGTTCGTCATTTCTCAGGAGGGACAGTTCGGATCTAGCCTGAACAAAACCAGCACAAGCGACTCCTGCACGCACCAAGTTCTGTCGAGCTACATCCAGTCGACCATTCACCACATCTAGAGCTTCCGATGATTGAGAAGCCCACTCCTTTGCCTGAGCGAGTTTTGCTTCCAGTCTGCGGACCCTCGTTATATTTTCCTCATGCTCGGCCTGGCACTTTGTTTGAAAAGGAATAACCTCCTCCAAGATGGCTTTTTCTTCATCCATCTCTTGCTGACGTGTCTGGATGGATTTATTTAGGCCTTTCATCTGTTCAGCAACCTGCGTAGTCAGGGAGTCATATTCAGCCTGGACTAGGTCTTCAATGCTGTCTCGAGATAGCTGCAAATATTCGTTAATGGGTTGTTCCAAACCATTAACTATCTGCTCCAGCGTGTTAGCCCTCCCAATATCGTTGAAGTCTCTGATCGGCACTATTGTAAACTGAGAGGACCACCTCAGCGCCTCAAAGCCTAGATTCTTCTCCAACACCATTGATATCAGCGTTTTTAAAGTGGTGTAGAAGATACTAGTATACTGCTCAGTCAGCATGGCTAGATCCGAATGGATGCCGGGAGTCGCTACAATATTGGCGAACCTTCCTCCAGGAATGACTGCTGACGATGTTGCCACAGTCGTCACCTCAACAGATGGTGCGACAAAAAAAGATACGCCAACAACGGACGAAGTGACTGGCGTACTCAAAGGAGGCATTGTAGTAGCAATAGGCTCATCCTCCTCTCGAGATATCGGAACCATTTCGGGCGAGTCGGCACCCGAAAATGTTTTCTCTTCTAAGTCGGGCACCTCTATGTCATCGCCAGGAGCTGAAACAGAGCTAAAAGGCGCGTCAACACCGCCCTCCCCGTAGATGTCTTCCCCTGAAAAGAAGACATGAGAAAGTTAATATCAACATGATGTTCATTTTTCTAAAAGAGGTGTAAAGACGACATTTACCCAAGGCCGATGGTATATATGTCGCGTCTGCGGCCAGTACAGCTAAATTATTTCTTAATGATGCTAAGTGAGCTATCATACCTGGAGAAGGGGGTGTGCTAACTGACATTGGCAGGTATTTATCTAAGTCTTCACCCAGATCCAATCGAGATTTATCAGGTGGAATCTCGCTGGGTGCACTTACAGACACGACAGGGGTTTCTCCCGTTGTTGATCTGGATAAAGATATCCTTATTTGGCTCGGCCTCGAAGGCGATCTCGTACCACTACCTGAAGTGGTAGCAGCCTCAAGCAGGGATTCTCCGGCACCGCCAGCCGGAACTGTAGAGGTTCCCTCTCTAAAAGGCGAGGAACCTCTAATCAAAGGATCATCCCCAACAGGGGAAACAACAGGTTCACTTCTAGGAACCTCAGGGTGGGAAGTCCTGACGGGACGACTAACCGTCTTCTTCTTCTTCTTGCGAGGGGAAGTCTCCTTCAGAACAGGAGCCCTTCGCTTACCGGAGATAACCAGAGGCCCTGCTGGCGGAGGTATTTTACCTCTCGGTACTGCCAACAAAGGCTCATCGGGATTGACAGAATCTTCACCCTCGTCAGGGGAGACTGATGGGACATCGTCTCTTCCCGTGGGCTTAGGAGAGGGCACCCTAAAACTTCCATGCATATCGAAATCGCGATGAAAGGTATTAGTTGCCACATAAAACTGGGCATACAAGTGGAGGATGCGCAACTCCATGGAGAATGAAGTCGCGGGCACAGTAAAAATTGCTTCAGTGCAACCCATGATGAAGTATCGCCATCCTCTCGCTTCATCAATAAGTCCACTCCTGGACTTGAAGCTGGTGACGGCATTGCCCACATGCAATTGGTCATACCCAAACTGCCTGGCAAATCGATTAGGCAGGTAGGGTTCCAAGAAGCATTGGTCTTCACTTCTGTACAGTAAATGGGAAGGTCTAATGCAGACCAACCAATTAAAAGCTTCAGAAGAAAAAACAGTCTTCCCGTCACCTAAGTCCTGAAGTCTGTGCCCCTGTTGATTGAGATGTACAAAGGGGACGGTACAGAAGAGCTTCCAGCTGTGACTGAAATTTAGTACCCGCCGACAGTCTAAAACTGTGGTCACGTTCCAGGTAGAATTTTTGTAATTCAGCAAGAAATTACTCCCCGAACTACTGCCAGAGCCAGGAGACATCACCCTGGGGTTGTGGAGAATTAACCATCCCATCAGATACAGGAACGGTAATTCTACCCTGGGAAAGCTGTCACGCCGAGTTTCATCGGCGAACAGTTCATCGGTAAGGGCCCTCAGGCCAGCTTGTATGCGGCATACCATGGCAGGGAGGAAATCCAGTCTTGCCCTGAACACCAGATGCACTGCAGGCAATAAGGTATTGCGGTGAATGCGATCCGAGGATGCAATGCCTGGTACTACTAATTGGCGCAGCCATACAGAGAGAAAGCCAGCCAGTTGAGCTTCCTTGGACAGAGGCCTGCGGCAATGCCTCAGATAACTGTAGGCCTTAGTGCCTGCAGGATACTTCCCTATCCCTTCGTCGATAATCTGATCTGAAGCCCCGGAGTCATCCATAAGATCATCAACTACCTGAGCACTAAGCACGCTCAGAAAGCTCAGAAGTTGATCCTTGTTATCCAAGACTTTCTCTGGCTTAGCTGCCCTGGCTCGGTAAAAGAAGAGATAGGACGCCCATTTGTTGGTATGAGCCAAATCAGAGGGCTCATTATAAAAGGTGGTGCAAGCAAGGTAGTGGCACATCAGCTCTTGGTACACTGCCACTACCCGAGGGTCTGAATCCTCCAACTCCCGGTTTATGGGAACATACTCTTCATAAAGAGTATCCCCCATTGGCAGTCTTGAAATCTCTGCCATTTCGTGAAGGGCCCATCCTAACTCCCCCAGTGGAGTGGCGAAAGTCCCAGTGAGCAAGATATATCGCTCCATCAAAGCCAGAAATAGGTTGGGGTTGAGAGGTAACCCAACACTGGTAGCACTCACGGCTGCGTACAGACCAATGCTCTCCAGCTCAGTCTGAAAATGCTTCAGGGCCCAGTCGACCAAACGAGCCCACCGAAGATTTGTAGGGGTAACTCACCCATTGGTCCGAGGATTAATCTTGGGGTATACTCCTCCATGCCCCATGAAGTCATTGCAGAAGGTCGATAATTGGACTGGTTGGAGCAGAGAAGTGTCTTCACTTGGGACACTGTCCGGATACAACCCCCTGTACGACATCACAGAGCCGGAAGGGCGGCTGACAAATGACCCTTGGTCAGATCCTTTCTGGTAAAATATCTTCCCCTGCTGGCCGTGAAGATTGGGAGTCAGGGTCCACGACATCCTCCTGGGATGCGTGGCATGGAAGAATACCGAGATAGGGTAGTCTCTCAGCATCTTGGGCAGATACATGACCAAGCCTCCGGCAGGAAAAACCCAGAGTTCTTTCTTGGGCTTCGTCTGGGATTGCTTGTCGATCATATCTCCGAAGAGAAAAGCCGGTTTTATATATTGTGCCCCGTCTATATGCGTCAGGGGCTCCCCGTTGATCATGCTCAACAGCATTCGTTCCCCTTGGGACGATATCAGATTTTCCCTTCCTTCAGGATACTGGGGTCCGGAGATAGAAAATGTCACGTGGGACAAATCCTCCAGGTAATTGGAATGCAGCATCCCGGCAGCAGAACCCATCACCTCAGCCAACGGAGACATATGCAAGTTAACTACAAAGTGCAAGAAAAATACGTCAGTTTCTATGCTAGACCTCACAATCTTGCAGCATATGCCAAAAGGCAACAGTCTGTGCTTTTACGCCAAGACTGTAAAAACTTGATCTTTTACGCTGGAATCTTATTCCAAGGCGTAAATTTCAAGGCTAGCAGTATACAAAAAAAACCTGACAGTCTGTGTTTTACGCCAGACTGCCAAACTTAGAGTTATTATGCCAAAATTCTTATCCAAAAGCGTAACACTCGAAGTTTATAGTATACGCCAAGTTTCGACAGTCAAAGCTTTTACGCCAGACTGCAAAAATATGGAGTTTTTACGCTGACACATTAGAAATGTGGGCATAAAAGATGAAACATCTCTGTGTATCATCTTCCTCGAAGAGGCTATTAGCACAGAAGACGACCTAGCACATTCACGTACAATGTGTGCGAAGGCTTTTCTTCGTTCTTGTCGTCCCAAAAGCTTTACCTATAACACCCGGCGCACAGCTCGTCGGTGGGACACTTCGTTCAGAATGAGGATCTCCTTGCCCGACGGAAGTCGCTCTTGCTTGGGCAGAGGAGCGAGAAGAAGAGTCAGCCTTCTTTCCCTTAGAGGAGGAGATTGGTTTCGAGGCCATTGCCCCAAACTCAGAATGCTCAGAGAGGAAACGAAGGAGAGAACTCGAAGAGACGAAAGCTTTCTTTTGTAAAAGACAGGTGAAGAGTCTTCTCTCTGAAAGCCTTGGGATATATATAGAGTTCGGATGGACTCCTCGAATCCCTAACCAAATCCGATATTTAATATTCGGTTATGATTGGGGACTACGTCAGCTTATTACTCAGGGAAGGCGGACAGTCAGCGAATTCAAAAAGTTTTCGTGCAAAGCAGATTCGTAGTTTTACACCAAGGAGCTTTTTACGCTCGACAGCTACAAATCTACGGTTTTACGCTCGGAGGCTATAAGTCTATGTTTTACGCCCGGATGCTTTTATGCTCGGTAGCTTTTACGCTCGAGAGGCTACAAACCTACGACTTCACTCTCAGAAGCTACAAATCTATGATTTTACGTTCGGTAGCTTTTACGCTCAGAGGCAACAAATCCACAACTTCAAGCTCGGAAGATTTTCTTTTCGGAGGCTACAAATCTACAGTTTCTATGCCCGGATGCTTTTATGCTCAGCAGTTTTTACGCTCGAGAGGCTACGAACTTATAATTTTATGCTCATCCACATTTACAGATCTATGACTTTCCGTATATCTGATAATACGCAGGCCAGAGTGTGCGTATATATGAACAACTCTCAAGGCGGTCAATTGTAAGGGTTCACGCAGAAGATGCTCCTTCTTGGCCTCAAAATATCCTAAGTACCCAAAGCATACAGAGTTCAACATTGAAAATGACTCTTCTTCTTGGGTCGGTTGGAAGTTCATCCGGACTCCAGTCTGAATATTTCATCTATAGTTCAAGATGGCAACTCAGTTTTGATAGCCGTTTCTCGCCCTATTTACAGGGATTTTTGAGAAATCATTCTTGAAGATGATGGTCTGAACAAAAATTCTTCTTATCAGAAGTGACAGTTCAGAATTCTATGCAGTTCCCCATTCCAAACAGTAGGACAGTTCGAATATTCGACTTAAATGCTAAGCGGCTTTCTGCGTATCTTCAGTTATGCGTAAAAGACAGGACATGACCAAATACTCTTTCTATCAGAGTCGGCGTAAGGTTATCCAGACATGTCGAAGCTACACATATTCAGACTTCATCACAGCCTTTATATAGGCAAAAGAGAACACATCGAATCCCCATAAATCCCCAATAATCTACCAAGAAATCAGCCTTGAAGGACGAGTCAGACTTGACCGTTCCATGCTTCATTCAAAGTGTTTCAAATTATGAGAAATTTGAAAACTTTGAAGGGGGTCTTGTAGAAGCATAAAAAATACGCTGAAGAGTTATACGCAGCATTTTAGTTCCGGGCAGCATAAAATATAACTTCAGAGCCATCGGCGTACAACAGAGCTTTCTCGCTAAGCATAGCGTAAAATATAAGCTCAAGGACTATCCGCGTAATGCAGTATGTCCAGGCTGCTTTAGCGTAAAAAGGGTGTTATATCGCCTTTATAGCGTAAAACTCATCCGCTTTTAATGCAGCATAGAAGTGTACGAGGAACGCTTCGTATTCCTCGAATGAACTGGTCAAATAATGTAGTAAACCTGACGTCTGACTCCTGACAAAGAGTACTGCACGACTATCTAGACGATGGCTTTAATAATGGCGCGGCACAACGACCCAAACCGTCGTTTAGTGGCATTTTCTTGGCGTAAACTGCTTTTATGCATACAAGGGAGTACGCTGCCTAGTTTTACACAGGTAGATGTGAGCTTTTTACGCTCCGCAGAAGACAAACAGATTGCCACGTCAAAAGCTGCTCTTTGTACAGAGCTCGAGGCACGTCTCCGCATTCAATGCTCAGAGTGGTGGCAGATCTTCGAGACACGTCTCTGCATTCAATGCTCAGAATGGTGTCAGATCTTCGAGGCACGCCTCTGTATTTAATGCGCAGGATGGGGGCAGATCTCTGTATTTAATGCGAGAGATTTGATTATATCTCCAAAAGCCATAATTTCTGCTAATACGTCCTTATCACCACTTTTGAACATTACGCCACCGGGCTATTTTCAGCTATGGGAGCACGCTGTACGCTATCTCCTTGGAATACGCCACCAGGCTATTTTCAGCTATGAGGAGCACGCTGTACGCTATCTCCTTGGAATACGCCAACTCAGACTACACTTGCACTGGTGCGTATTAAGGCTATTTGGTCCAGAATTCGCTCAAGACCTCAGTCAAGGAAGGAGGATCAGCTATCTTCTACGCTAGCTACCTATCTATGCAGCATCAGGCTTCTACGTCTACCTGGCCTCTACGCCAGTTTGATAACTATTTGGCTTCTACGCCATGGTGACAGTTATTGGCTTCTACGCCAACCTTTTCTACACGAGGGATAACTATCTACGTGACTTTTATGTCGTAATCTTCGTAGCCGTTATATGCATTATCCCTCAATGGGACACGCGTCACACGCAGATTCAGAAGATCATTTATACGTAGGTAACGGTTATTATAACCGTCGCGTAAAAAGTGCCATACTCTCCACTACCCGGCTTTTACGCCGACTGGATGGTTATTGTCATTAAAACCCTATAAATAGAGACCTCTATTGACAGAGGTCCAGGGTCAAAAACCAAGAGGTCAAAAGGTCGAAAATTGATCTTTGAGAGAGAAGAATCCAGAGCTCAGACAGAGAGTAGTGATCGACGACTTTGGCATCGAGCATCCACTCCCCTTTGCAATCTTCGAAGCTTTTTTTTGTCTTCTACAACACTTCTTCATCATCGTGTGGTCCAAGGGACAAAGTGATCGACTGCAGATCAGACTCCTATAGCAATATTTATCCAGATTAAAAATTGTACTTGACATTCTCATATAGGATTAATTATACTTCTTGTTTGTAAACCAAAGAGCGGGTTTCGTATAAACCTTGTTTTATTTCTTTTGTTTATTATCAAACAGCTTGTTGTGATGATGGACCTTCACTAACTGGTGTTACTTTATCTTCGTTGGTTACCACAGTATCTCATGGTGATCTTGTAGGAGTTTCGTCGTTAGCTCGAGGATCCATTACTCTGCATTCAAAATAAACAATAAGAGGCGCACATGAATCAAGGCAGGATACAAGTCGAGAAATTAATTTGAATTCGATATAGATATCAAGAACGATTCAAGCAAGTGGATGAGATCCTAAAAACTTATCCTATTCTTATTGCAGGCTTGCTCGGTCCCTAAGTTGAAACCGAAATAATTTAGTCGTTGACCTGCATGGGCCACCACAAAAATCATGTCACGCCCTAGTCCCAAAATATCGAGGGACTAGACACGTGGCAATGGCCAGCAGCACACACCAATGGGCAAACCCAATTTAATGGATCCATCGGGGCATACTTAAGCTGTAATATAACAATAAGGTCTACTAATCTCATCCACATAATAAATACAGCAATATCAACAAAAGAAAATAAATATCATCAGTCACAAGTAAATAAAATCGGAGAACAACCCGATAATAAGTCTGTTACAATTGTTCATTAAACAAGAATGTAAACAGCATTACAGACTGAGTATGGAAGAAACATATACTCAGAAAAACCCATGGCAATCACCTAGTCCTCGGTCCCTGGTTCTGCTCCACTGTATGCACCTGTTCCTGCTTCTGCTCCTGCTAATGCTCCTATCCTGTATACCTCAGGGTGGATCTCCTCTGCTAATCCTGGGGACATAATCCGGATCCAGGTCCTCAGGGGACATAACAAGGTACAAAAATAACTCAAGCCATAATAAATGCAGTGCAATAATAATTGAAACAATAGGGTAACTATATAACCAGCTAAGTGATATGCAAGTTGAGAGCATCACTAGAACTCAGGCTGAAACTACTACAAGCTCTGTGTCGGAGAGCCGGTAGCAGTGATATCACGTAGTGGGCCAAGCTTGGGTTTAGAGTCTTGAGCACCGCATTAATAAGGGTTTTATATATATATAATCAGCCTGTAGCCTGTGTGTCTCTCCCCACCCAATGTAATCACACGTCTCATGTCCATGACACGCAAGATCAAAACTAATGTAGCAAGTCATAATAAAATCTAAGAAAATAATGTCTATGTCATGAAACCTGCAACCTACACAGAATCACCTTGAATATTTTAGGAAGATTCTGTCACATTAATAGTGTCAGGTGTCCTGGGTTATGATGTACTTGATAAGACAAGTACGAGAATGTAAAAGGGTGTCGATATCCATCTCTAGGAGACATTACACAACTCCGCGTACGGTGTTGGCACCCGACTATTAATTCGATGCTAAGTAATGTCACACGGTCCTAGGTTAAGCATGTACAACAAAGAAAATAAGTAACAAAACTGCAATATTGGCAAGGTACACTTGCCTGGGGTTCTAGCTCCAACTGTAGCTCTGATCTCAGTGGGATTTGCTGGTACTCCTTCGGTTGCTAAAATAGACATCACTAACAGGTTCAGAAAATATCAAATAGCTATAAATGCCTGTCCTTGAGTCCAATTTGGACACAGGGACAAAAATAACAGTTTCTGGTCAAAGTAGGGTCCATATGTGGCCCGCTTCGCACCGAAAAATGTGTCAGGGATATTGTTCTCCAAATTCGTCAAACTTAGTGTCAACAAGTCCAGAACGATAATACAAACCCAATAGAACTTCCAGAATTGGATTTTGATGAGCCGATCACAAAGATGCCCGTCAAGTGGAGCCGCGGGGCCCACGATATGCGATTTTTTCAACATTCTTAGAATCGAACCAAACTTGGGTCACAGGACCAGCGTATTGCTACGAGTTCGATGGCACAAGTTTCGTTTCGATCCGACGTGTGTACACAAAGTTACAATGTGTTCGGGAACCAAGCCGATACGGGACGTTGTTGGCGGATACGCGTTGATTCCGGTGTGCACGCACATCCAAATCAACTTCCGCAAAATTCTGCACGTCCGTATCGAAGGCGTGCACCTTTTGGTGAAGTCCGCACGCGACCAAGTAGTCCCGTTTAGCGGAGCGTACTCAGTTCCGGGAGAAAATGGGGTGTTATTTTTCTTGTTTTTGGATCACAGTTCGCGATCGCCACAGGATGCGACACACCGAGCGAGTTGCACGGGCATCGAGAGGGTCACGTAGTGTTCAGGTCACAATAGACGGAATAAAAAATGAGGCAACAAGGAGAGTGAAAAGGGTACCTGAACAGGGCTACGCAGACTGGGTTTCTCGTGTCCGCGAGGCGACATGACACAATGCGACACGGTGCTGTGTCGGGGTTCAGACACTGCTAGGGTTCCGGTGGCTGGGGCGGCCAGGGCACGGCTCGTCGAAGGCTGTACTGGCGGAGGCAAAGTTGTCCAGGGCGGCGGAGGATCGTCGGGCTGCCACTGTGGGGGTTCAGGCGAAGGCTGCGGGTCGGGGAGAGAGGCGGAGGAGATGGAGGCGCGGCGAGGTCGTGGCACTGGGGGTTCGACGGGGACGACGACTGAGGGCGGGGCTCAAGGCGGAGGACGACGAGGGAAGAGGGCTTCGCCGGAGACGATGGTGGAGGAGGAAAGCAGGAGGAGGAGAGGGCGGCGGAGCGGGGCAGTGACAGCGGGGGCTCGTCGGGAGGAGACAGTGGAGAGAGGAAAGGCGGTGGCAGAAGGCTAGGGCGGTCGAGGGTGATTGGGGGTTAGGGTTCAGGCGACGGAGCGGGGATTAAATAGGGGTACCGCCGGGGTCAGAAAGGGTTTCGGATTAGGGTTTCGGTCGGGTTAACGAGTTTGGATCGAGTTCTATTCTGATCCGACCCGACCCGTTAAGAATTTGGGTTCGGTTCAGTTCGGTTCTCCATGGTTCGGTTCGGGTTGGTTTGGTTTATTTTGAAATAAACCGGGTTTAATTCTGGGGTTTATTTAGGGTTAATAATTAATTAGTTTTTAGGGCTTTAAAAATATTTTCAGGGTCCAATAAATTTCCAAAAAATTACCCTATGTCTAGTTTTTCATTTTACACCTACAATATTATTTTCATAATATTTTAATATTATTTAAAAATTAATTAATTTCAAAATACCTTAGTTTTAATTAAAACAAATCCCAGAAAATTGTAAAAAATCAAATTTAAAAATTTCTGAAAAATCATGGGGTTTACACCCGCAATCCTAAAGTCCTACCCGTTTAGACCCAAAACCCAAAACCCACAAAGGAGAAAATAAGCAGCAGCAGCCGCGGATACTTCTTCCCCCGCTCCCTTTCTCTTCCCCTCTATATATATTACTTTAATTGCAAAACCCTAACCCTAAACGCAATAACTCTAATCTCGACCAGACCGACACCCATCCCGCGTGCAACCGCCCGCCGCCACCGGAGCACCACCCAGCGCCCGCCGCCGACGCCCGCATCAACCGCGTCGCCGTTTGAGCAACCCCGCGGCAGATTTCTGAACTGCAGCGTACCTATGTTCACGTTCCGTTTCCCGTCTCCTCGCTCGACCAAACTCGACCCCGTCTTCACCGATATATTCACGACTTAACCCCCTTCCATATATGTGCATTAGTTGACCTCGAACTGCGCGTAACCCTAGGCAAAAATAGCGACCAAGTTGGCGAAAAACGATAACTTTTGGATCTCAGAAAATTTGTTGCAACTACCCATGTTCACGGACTCGTATCTCCTACCACAGAGATCCAAATTTAGTTTTTCTTCTTGCTATGCGAAGACCACGTAACCTAGATTATTTTTTGTTAATTATATTATTTTATTTGAGGCTGTATGAAGAAATAAATTAGGATGAAAACCCATAAAAACCTGTTTTTCGAAATACAAAAATTTGTGATACGGAGTACGCCCCGCCAAACGGGACCGTCGTATACCAAGTGTACCGAAAGGTGCGCACGGTATACCCAGAGGTGTAGGCTTTCGCGAAAACTGAGTTGGACGCTTGTGCGCTCGAAATCACCCCGTATCCGCAAAAATTCCCCATATCGCGGCTTCTACAAAACTTCGTGCCATTTAGTGCACGCTTGTCAGAATGCGACGAAACTTACGCCACTGGACTCGTGGTATCGCGCTGGTCCTGTGACCCAATTTTTACGTAATTCTGAGACAGTTGACCAAGTCGCCTATTGGCGGGCCCTACGGTTAACTTTTTGGGCAAAATTGTGTTCGGCTCACCGAAATCTATATTTGGACATACCGTTGAGTTCGTACTGGCATTTAGAATTTGTTTGACCTATAATTTGTCCCATTTAGAGACCGTTATCTCTGGCACATTTTTTGGTGCAAAGTGGCCCACATTTGGAGCCCGCTTTGACCCAAAATTACCGTTTTGCCCCTGTGTCCAAATTGGATGAAAATGTAGTGCTTTCTAGCTATCTCGCTTATTCTGGGAACGTTGGTGATATTTATTTCAACATTCGGAGACGTTCATTCTGAGGCTGTAGTTTCTGACTCTTGGTGGTTGACATCTGGACGTTACACTCTGCAGCTCTCTTGCCAGACAAGTATACCTTGCCTTTGTTGTACTATTTAAATTCAGTTATATTGTTAATTGCATGTTTATTGTTTTAGATTATATAACTGTGCGCGTCCGAGAGAGACTCGGGTGCAGTCAACGAATGCGTTGACTTTAGGACTTGTGTCTGACCTAGTGTCTAGTAGACCCACCTAAAGTTGTAGAGTTATTGGTATGACTCTCCAAGCCTTGACACGTATCATTACACGTCACAGAGTGAGTTCATGTTGGGACGTGTGCCTCATACTCGACTGGCCATCGGTGTGAGCAACACGTGTGACAGTATTTAGCTTAGTTGTTTATTTCTATAAAGACTTGCATTATAGTACGAGATGTCCACGTCGTGTTCACGACTTATATATCTATATTAGGCGGGGAGGACGACTAGTGGACATATGGGACACCCACCTCCTTTATACAGATACCGCACTCGACGGAGTGATACGGACGTTATTATTTATACCGATACCACGTTCCCTAGAGTGTTGGACGTTACTTGGTGATTTTACAGATACCTCATTCTTCGGAATGATGGACGTTACAGACACCACACTCTAGAGAACGTTGGACGTTATTATATTCCTGCGCCCGTGTTATAGGGGGCATATGTGGCATATACTAGCCAGTCATGCTGATTGGTGAATTACGTCAGCATTTGTCTAGCCTACATTTCCCATACGCACTAAGTTGTCCTCAAATTGTATTCACTTGGATGGTTAGCACAACCCCTTATTTATTTAATATTTACTTTATGGCATGCTTCTGTGTATCTTGTTATGTCCCTCTGAGGACCTGGTCCCTTTCTAGGTGTAGATGTTCATGAGTATTCCCAGGAGCGCAGATCCGGACTGGTTACTTACATTCCGAGCAGGTCTTCTCTTCGAGTCTCAGTGGTTGATAGTTGTGGTATTTACATTATATTTGTCTTGTTTATTCTTTATTCTAATTGGTAGTGGATTTGTTTTCATCCGACTATCATCTTTAGATACTTTATATTGAGATCTAATATCATAGATATTGGTTATTCATTTCTATTTGATTTCTGTGGATGAGATTTAGATTATGCCTGTGACTTAAGATATTTTATACCACTTGTGAATTGTTATTCATAATACAGCGTACGCATGTGTTATGGTTTCCATATATTAGAGTTGCCATATACATGTGGCTGGCATACTTACGTGTCCTAGTCCTACGTATTTTGGGACTGGGGCGTGACATTACTTAAGTAAAATTTATTTGTGTGAAAATTGGTGAATGTATAACAGGTATATGCTCATCAAAAATTAATTTCTGGGAAAAATATTACCTTTAGCAACGGACTGGCGACGTAATAGCGACAAAAAATCTGAAAAATCTCAGGTCAACGACGGATTGCCGACGAAAAATCTTTGGCCAAGGACTACCTAGCGACGGACTATCCGTTGCTAAAACATCTGATGCACACAAATATAGCAAACATGTATCAGAGTCTGTCGCTAATATCTGTGGCTAATCCGTCACTGAAAGTGACGACTTAGCGATGGATTAGCTACGAACTCTGTGAGCCCTGAATATGTAAAACCTTCTGTAAAATTTGGCAAATTTTGGGCTCACATAATCCGTCGGTATTTTATCGGTAAGTATTTAGAAAGTTTAACGACAAAAATTATACGTCACTGATTTGTCGTTGTATTTATGTCGCTCAATATGTCGCTAATCCGTCGCTTTATCGACGGATTGGCGAAGGTATTTCCATAGCGATATTAATTTTTCTAACGGAACATTTTCGACGTTAATCAGTCGCTAAATGCAAATAGCGACGGAAATATGCATTTTAGCGACGAATAATTTTGTCGCTAAAATAGTGTATTTTTTTAGTGTTTGACATAATGGGAAGAGCAAACAACAATTCCTTTTATTTTTTCCAACACATAATTACCTAACTACCCAAGTTAAATTTAATGAACAATTTTAAGTAGTAAACATAGATAAGAATATTTTAGGAATAAAAACTTTTACGGTGAAGCCTCATTTTTCTTATTATATATACTAGAATATATGCACGTAGTTTGCACGTATCTTGTAGTGAATTATGCTAATGAGTTAGTTTAAATTTTTTGCTTTTAATTATATAGGTTAAGGGTTCAACTCTTCAAATTTCGTGGTAAAAACTTAGAAGACTTAGCAAGTAGCATGAACCTTTGATTTCTGTAATACATTATGCATCTCTTAAATGGTTGTCAGTAAAATTTATTGTATGTATACTTTTTAATTAATAAATATGTTAAATGATATTTTTGGAATGAAAACTTTTATGGTGAAACCTACTTTCGCCATTATATATATACTAGTATACATTCACGTGCCTTGAACGTATTTTATACTATTTGGGAAGAGAAAATGATATATTTTTTATATTTTTCTATTTTATAGAAGCAAAATTTATTAAATTTTGACATCTTGGCAAGAGTAATAATTTCCCTTAATTTTTTTCCACACGTAAATACCTAACTGCCCATATTAAATTTAATAAACAATTTTAAGTAGTAAACATAGATAAGGACATTTTAGGAACAAAAAATTTCACGGTAAAATCTCACTTTCCTTATATATATATATATATATATATATATATATATATATATATATATATATATATATATATATATATATATATATATATATATATATATATATTTATTTCCCTATCGGGCTCAGAATGTGCCAGTCATCATGTTTTCTCAAACGTTTGTGTGATCCTCGTTCACACTGGCAGCTTCATCATCGCTACGGGCTCCCGTTAGCAGGCTCTTGTTGCCAACAAGCGGGTCTTGACGACACCGGTACCCATCATTTTCTTGCACGTGGCGAGGGCTTCCTACGGGACCGGTCGGCTTGGCCGCTCGTGCTTGTCGCTCTCACACGAGGCGAGTGATGTCTTCGCGTCCGTCGCCTTATTTGCCCCTTGAGCTCAGAATGTGCCAGTTATATATATATATATATATATATATATATATATATATATATATATATATATATATATATATATATATATAGAGAGAGAGAGAGAGAGAGAGAGAGAGAGAGAAAGAGAAAGAGAAATAGAAAGAGATAAATTTTGGATAGAATCTATACGGATAGAACCATTAAATACAGGCATTAACACTATAAGTAGGTTGTTTAATTACTTAGTTATCTTTAAACATTTTTGCTCCAATTTTTCCTCCAAAATCTGAGTTGCTAATTCCTTCCTCAGGTTATTAATCAACACAATTAAGCAATAATAAATGTGCAATTTTCTAAGTCTGCAAACTTGCTTCTCCCTCCCAAATGCTTTCACATTTAACAAAGATTGAATTAATGCATAAGGAATGTTGGAGGAAAACTAATGGTTGTTGATTGTGTTAGCCCAATGTGTAAGTTTTTTAATATGGACAATCGATTAAGTTTAGAAATATGATAATCTTGCAATTACTATAATAAGTTCTACTTAAACTCAGCATTGTCCAAATATACATTAATATTATAATATTTGCTTCTGTATATTATTTTGTTCGTCTAACATGTCTTTGCAAAAAAGCAATAAGTAAGATCAGCATGGACATATACTATGAAAAATGATGATGATACAAAGATGGCGTTATACCAGAAGATGTCTCTGAACCACCTACGACTTATCCGGAGCCTCTCACTCAGGGGTACCGCTATCGTTAAGGAAAAAGGCGTCGAGTTAGCAAACGTTTTAGAATATTGGCGTCATCAAGTGCTCTTGGTTTTTATTTTGTAATTTTATATTTTATTGAGTCTAGGACTTATATGAGTTGAGCCACACTTGACAACTAGAATTACTCAAGTGCACTCACATCAGCCTATCCATAACTCAAAACAAACCAAAGCTAGCCCATACCAAAACTTAGACTATTCTGGAAATAAGCCTACCGAACTCGAGCCGAACTCTGTCTGCCATAAACAGAAATTTGGCTAGCTGTTAAATCCCTGATTTTGTGGTTCCAACATTCAAAATTTTAAATATCTGGAGACCGAATTATGGCCGAACTCTGTCCCAGAATAGCCTATAAATAGACTTAGAATCCTTTATTGTTGAAATTGCCCAAAATATAAAGTTGGGCAAACTTTTTATTGATTGAGAATTAACAAACTGTACAAAAGAATCCCTAATATAGAATAATCTAAGTACAATAAAAAAGATCTGGATAAGTATGACGGTGGAGATCAAGCACTGTAGCGACTCCTTTACTCTGTTGACGATCTGTGACCAAGGAGGTTGACGAGGCTTTAGGCCTTATGTCTTCTTCTCCTATTCTCTGTTCTCGCGATGGCGGTCGTCTTTCTTTTACATGTGGGAAAGCACCTACTATTTATATCCTTGAGAAGGCTTCGTGCATACGTGTACGTACGCGACTGGCATGGTGGCGCATACGGCCTTAAATCTGCCACGTGGCAGGCCGAGATATGGGGTTGCTAATGCCCATAATACTTGTGACACGTGTCATACCCTAATGATTGTGACTGTACCTTGGGAACACCGCCGCTTAGCACTTGGAGATCCCCGGGGGAGTAGTGGCACATGGAGTGTCGGCGCATGGGACAATAAAGAAGTAATGGAGCATGGCACTACAGGTACATGGGAATACTAGAGGAGTAGTGGCGCATGGCGCTACAGGCACATGGGAACGCTTCTTAGGTTATTGGCTCTGGCTTTCTTTGGCGCATGGGTCTTGATCACTGTGGTGCATGGGTAGATATTTTCCATGCTTCTATATTTTTTTTAAATTATCTCACAACTCATCCTTTTTAAACATCGTTTAGTGAGCAATAATCATGGCCTTAACCTTCTCCATCTCCAAGATTAACTTTCCAGACTTCTAGTGACAAGTGTGATCTCGGTTAGAAGTCTGTTCGAGTTGTAAAACTTGGTTTACAAGTTCGTCTTCCATAAAAGTCTGAAGTCTGCGTCCCATTCACATTAAACACACGTGTTATAAGTCGCAAGTCCTTCGGATTAAAGTGCGTGTTGTAAAAAATTTGCAAGCCTTCAGATCAAAGCTTGTGATTCATTATTTGTGATTATAGTGGATACAACTCCGAGCAAGAGTTCTCGGGCCTGGACTAGTCCTCTAAGAGGAAAACCAGGATAAAATTTCGGTGTTTGCGTTTATTTTCTCTCAAATTTACTGCTTTACATATGTACATTATTATTTCTAGTTGGTAGCTACTTTTACTTCATATAAATTTTTAATTGGATATATTATTCCGATGTACTCTATTACCCCCTCTAGAGTTATCTTACAGTCCTTCAATTGGTATCAGAGCAAGTTCTCTTACTTCCGGATTAACCTCCTAAGAGATTTATGACAACTGTTAGATCTATTCATACCAACAATGGTGAAAGCCAGTCCACAAATATGCCACCTCTATTTGATACAACCAATTACACGTATTGGAATACACATATGAGCTTTTATCTCAAGTCTCTTAATTTTTGATCTATAGTCTACTGTAATAGATGGATACAAGAAGCTGTTTGCCATTAAATGAGTTCTTGCAAACTTTGTATTTAACGAACAAAAAAAAGTACAAAGAATCCTAAACAAAATTATCTAAGTATAATATTTTGATTTGGGGTGTGACGATGGACAGAGAGCGCTATGGAGGCTCCTTTACTCCTTTGACGATCCAATGCAGGGTGAGGAAGCTTATGTTCTCTATTTGCTCATATAGGTATGCTCTCTCTCTATGTTGGGCGATCCCTCTCTACCTCTCCCTCTTTTTGGGCATGTCACCTGGGTATATATAGTCATCCTTGGGTGCGCATATGTTGGGCCGCATAGATGCTAGAGGGTACCACGTGTCCCTCCTTAATAAGGTACAGCTGTAACCGTAAGCGGGCCAGGCTATCATGTGGACACTTGTTGGGATCTTTTATTGCTGAAGATCTGGGTGGTTCTCGTCCTTTTTGGGTATTACTTGGTCAGCTTGACACATGGTCCGCACTTGGTTGGAGAGAATCACTCTGGTTGAAACAACAAGATTCGATCTTCATGGAGTCTGAAATATATGTGGCCAGAGATGCATGGAGCCACATGGAGTCTGGGATGCATAGGGCCAGAGAAGCATGGATCCGCCTAGAGCCTGGGACTCATAGGGCCAGAGACTCATGTGACGGCATGGAACCTAGAAGGCATGGGTCCAGAGATGGATGGAACCGCATGGAGTCTGGGATGCATGGGTCCAGAGATGCATGGAGCCGTATGGAGTCTGAAACACATGAGGCCAAAGATGCATGGGGCCACATAGAGTCTGGGATGCATGGGGCTAGAGATGCTTGGGACCGCATGGAACATGGGATCTGTGAGGCCAGTTGTACTGCACATGTAGCGCTGCATATCCATCGAGAGTGTAGTTCTGTGCTGATGTGAGACTTCTTTCATTTAGTATGTTCACATCTTTTGACGCATTCAAGAAATTCTTTTTGTCAGGATTCTGTGTCAGAGACGTTCCTGTTGCTAGGATGACGTGGCAGGTCCATCTGCGGCCAAAGCTTCTTTGGCTGATTGGGATGCATGGATGTCACCTTTTTGGGCTACAGAGTGACTCTGTAGCCTAATCTCTTTTGTGCTTTACTTTGGGGCTCATGGCTGTTGGACGCATGCATGCATATTTTTTATGCTTTTACAGTACCCCTTCAAAATTTTCAAACTGATAAGTTTGAAATACTTTGAATAAGAAGCATGCAAAAAAAACACTTTTGGTCGCATGGATATTGGGATCGTTTGGTCACAGACCGCATGGATGAGTGCTTCCAGGCTATCATTTTTGCATTAACTGCAGGTTTGTTTCAATTTTGGAGCAGACCTCCTTTTGGATTCTGACCCGCCTCCTGACGCGGGGGGCAAGACGACAATTTCTAGGAAGATTAAAGGGGATCACAGAAGTCGAGGCATCAGATTCATCCCCATAACTACTTGGTTCATTGCCTCGATCTCTATACGCGATTTTTGAGGCCAATAAATAGGCATAGAGGAGGAATATTAGGACGGTAGTTCAGAGATAATATGGACGTGAACCAATATCCGAGAAACTCACTGAGGAGTGATTTGGTGGATGTGGTCTATCCGAGAATTAAGATAGACCTAAAGATTGGTTCGCTAGGGAGACTATAGTCTAACGAGATTGGTTTTTGGGTTCTCTAAGAGGGAGTGTGCCGGTGGACCTGAGGACTGCTCCACTAGGGCAACTTTGAGGGTCCATCATCTGTTGTGTATCCAGGACTCTTGGATAGAGATAATGGCTTTTGCAAAAGTTGTAAAGAAAGAAAAATATTGTACATAGGCCCTTGTTGGGATGAAGAACTAAGAGTGTAAAGATTGTACATCTTGATTTCCCGACTGGGGATAAGGGGAGTACAAGTCTAGCTTAGATGTAGTACTTTTTTAGGAACTTGTCGTTGATATGCATCACGAGCAAGTCGCCGTTGGATTTTGCGAGCCGGTAGGCGCTGTTGGAGAACACCAATTCTACGACAAATGGGCCTTCCCATTTTAGTTGGAATTTGTCGGTCGTCTTGTGGGTCATAACCATCGACCTCTTTATGGTCATGACGATATCACCCACTTTGTAGGTCTTCTTCTTCACCTGTTTGTTGAAGGATCCCGAGAGACGCACTTGGTATAGCTCAATGCACTGCTGAGCTAAGAGAAGTTTCTCGTAAGTGCTTCTAACTCTTGTTGTTGTCGACGGTGATTGTTGTCGACAGTTAATTGGTTGGAGAGAGCTACTCGGAGTGAAGGAATTTGATCTCCAGTGGGAGGACCGCTTCACTTTCACACACCAGAGAGAAAGACATATTGCCAGTAGCTGTCCATACCGTTGTACGGTAGGCCCAGAGATATTCACCCAGCTTCCAAATACGTTTGTTGGATGACACAAACTTTTTGAGTAGCTTTATGATGGTCTTGTTGAAGGCTTCTGCCTGACCATTTGCTGCCGGATTATAGGCAGTTGACGCTACATTTTGAATCCAATTTTTGTCCAAAAACTGGTAGAATGCGTGACTTACAAACTGTGGTTCGTTGTCATGGATAATCCTTTATGGAAAGTCGAAGCGGTATATGACGTGATGCTTGACGAAGATGATCACGTTGGATGTCTTGACTTCAGCAGGTGGTAGATTTTTTGCCTACTTAGGTAAGTAGTCGGTGATAGCCAAGATGAACCAATGTCCCTTAGCCGAAGGCAGACTGATCGGCCATATGATATCCATGACCCAGGCTTGGAACGGCCAAGATGCCATGATCGGGTATAGAAATTCTTAGGGTTGGTGGATAAAGTCTGCATGGATTTGGCATGCTTGGCACTTTCTTGTGTGGTCAACGATATCTACTACAATTGCCGGCCAATAGTAAACCATTCTACGGAGGAAGTCCTGTAGCTTGGGCCCTGGCTGATGGGCACCGTAAACCCCGTCGTGAGCCTCATGGAGAGCCTACTTTGCTTCAGTATTCGATAGGCATCGAAGTATAAGACCGTCATAGGAGCGACGATACATTATTTTAGTAGCCGTATCATAATAGATCCGGAGGGAATGTCTTCTGACCGAAGTGGCTTTCTTTGGGTTTTCAGGAAGAATTCCATAAGACTGTGTAGTCGATGAATAGAAGTCTCCAGTATTGTGAGTCAGAGCTCATCTCTGTTGAGTAGCTCAGGCACTGATAGAGGTTGCTCTTCGGGCAGACCATCTCTCGATCGATCACGGTGATTAGTTTATGAGTATTAACCAGAATAACTAGAGAGGCGTTGAGTCTGATTAGGGCATCCTCCTTGATGTTTCGCAGTTGAGGGACGTGATCTATGAAGAACCCCTCGAAGGTGGTGATTAATCCAAGCGCGGCTTGGTGGTAGTGAATCAAGTCCTTGTTCCGAACTTCGTACTCGCCTCGAACTTGGTTGATTATCAGTTTGGAATCACCATAGGCTTCCAAGTGGTCAGCTCCCACTTGTTTAGCGAGTTAGAGTCCAATGATGAGAGCGTTGTACTCTGCCACATTGTTGGAGCTTGGCTCAGTGAGGGAGTAAGCGTAGTTGATAACCAGATCATATGGGGAGATCAACACTATCCTGACTCCAGTGATGATGTTGCCTTTGGGCCCTGTTCTTGAAGCACCATCTAAGAATATTTGCCAAACGGCTGCTGCGTTTGTCACGGTGTTGGAGTCTGCAACTTCGTCGGGGATCTCCTTATAGAGTTTTTAAGTTTCTGGCACCGGGTGGGCTAAAAGGAAATATGCCAACGCCTAACCTTTGACCGCCTTCAGTGGGATGAATACCATATTATATGGTGACAGCAGTTCTGCCCATGTGGCTCGGCGAGATTTGAGCACTCCAGGTTTCGTCATGAGGAACCTGAGGGGATTAAGTTGCGAGATCATGTGGATGGTTTGTCCTGCCAGATAATGCCGAGTTTTCTGGATGGCGAAGACTAGAGCAAGGCACTCCTTCTTGATGGGGTTGTACCTATGCTCTGTGTCGACCAATATCCTACTGAGATAGTAGATGACCTGCTCGTGACTTGCATCACTTTTCTGGGCTAGCAGAGCGGTGAAGGAGTGATCCATTGCTCGCACATATAGAAGAAAGGATCTTCCTACCACGGGGGCCACCAATATTGGTGGATTCATGAGGTACTCCTTGATATCGTCGAAAGCGCGTTCGCATTCTTTGTTCCAAATAAAAGAGACTCCCTTTTTCATAAGCTGAGTGAATAGCCGATAACTTACATAGAGGTTTGATATAAACATCCTAATATAGGCTAGTCTTTCTTGAAGGCCACGAAGTTCTCTGATGTTCTTTGATGGGTGCATTTCAAGGATCTCTTTGGTCTTGTCAGGGTCTATGTGGATAACCTTCAAAGTTAGGATGAAATCCAGGAATTTGCCTCTGGAGACTCCTAAGAAAGATTTGGTAGGGTTCATCTTGAGCTGGTGCATACGCATAAAGTCGAACACAACCTTCAAGTCCCTGATGTGATCCTCTTTGAAGCAACTCTTGACGACGATGTCATCAATGTAATACTCAACCATCTTGGTAGATGCTTACGGAAGATGGTGCTCATATCTCGCTGGTATGTAGCACCCGCATTCTTTAGGATGAAGGACATGGCTGTGTAGTAGTCTACTCCAATCAGCGTTCAGAATGATGTATGCTTCTCATCTTTAGGAGATATCTTAATTTGATTGTAGGCTGAGAACCCATCCATGAAAGACATACGCTTGAAGCCATGGGTATTGTCGATCATTATATCTGTGATTGAAAGAAGGAATTCATCCTTAGGGCTGGCCGCGTTCAGATCATGAAAGTCAATGCAGATCCGGATCTTTCTATTCTTTTTTACAATGAACACAATGTTGGCTACCCAATATGGGTATTATTCTTCGCGGACGAAGCCACTAGCTATCAGTTTGTTGACTTCAGCTTCGATGGCATTCATAATGTTCGGCCAAAATCGTCGTTGTTGCTGCTTGACATGCTTAATGCTCGACGAAATATTGAGCTTGTGGACCACGATTTGTGGGTCCAGTCCTGACATATCTTCGTAGCTCCAGGCGAAGACATCAATGTATTCTCTGATGAGCTGTAGCAGGAATTCTTGATCCTCGTCAGTCAGACTCTTGCTAATGAAGATAGGTTTAGGGGAGGATTCGTCACCCAGATTGACTTATACGACTTCATCCTCGGTGGGAGGTTCTCGTTGTTCGAACAGCATCTCCCATTGTACATCTAGGCGTTGGGCCCACGGTTCTACTTTAAAGAGTTTAGGGGGATCCTCGTCGTCTTCCTCAGGGTCAGCTAACACCATGTTGGCAGACAATGTTTTCTTGAGCATATCTCCGATACTGATATTGGAGTCCCAAGAGAAAGGCTCTGAAGAGTGAGAGTGTAACTCATCTTCTTCATTCTAACCTTCGGAGGTTGTGGGAGGCGTAACGTACCTTAAGCCATGCTTGGTCTTATGGTAGTAATCCTCGAATTTGCCTTCCGGAGAGATGAGGCGTACGAGCAGTCGTCGACCTTTGTCATAATTAAGACCTCGATTGCTTTTAAGATCATACCCCATCTTCTAGATGAGGTGTTTATCTTGACCACTGAATCGATAGAGTTGTATTTTGCCGGTATCGGGTTCTGGCTTTTGTTCCTCCGTGATGAAGGACTGGGGGCATTCAACCCTTCCGAAGATGATATGTTTGTCTCCCCTCCTCATTGTTGGAACCGTAAAGAATAAACCTTGGCTAGGGAGGATCTGGTTTACTGCATAGCTAGTAGTCACCTGTGTCTGCGGGCGCATGCCTAGACCATGCTCCATGGAATACATAATGCTTATGTATGAAGTTTCATAGTTGTTCAAAGATAGCCCTTTATTTACAAAATAAGGTATCTTTTCTTTAGGAATTATATCGCCCAGAGAAGGGAATTTTGCGTGAGCAACTACGTACTCCTCCAGCTCATCCTTCCCGAGATCTACCCCTGGTGTGAGCGACGACTTTGGAGGTTCCTTGTACAGCTTTACTACTAGAGGCTTGCATGTTGTAAGAGGCAGCGGAGTATCCTTTGGAGGTTGATTCGGCATGTGAAGGTAAACGACCAGTGGTTTAGACATGGTGGATGGTGTCGGACCTTCCTTCGGAGGTCGATTTGTCCTACGAAGGCGGACGACCAAAGGTTCGGGTGCCTTCCTGTGTAGTTTTACGACGATGGGAGATATTGTGTCGGGAGCATGTACCTTTAGAAGGACTCTCAAGGGCTCTTCTGGTGTTGTCCCAGCCTCTACCTTATCATTGGCGTCATTGCCACCTTTATCCTGGTAGACCTTTTTGTAAAGGATCGAATCGGAGTAATAGGCTTTGACCCTTTGAACGGATCGACATCAGCAAACTCTGTTTTGATCGTATTGTGTTCATCGACGTACTTCAGGTACTGGTGCAGGATCGACGGCATGATCATATATTTATTTATCCATGGGAGTCCGAGCAAGATATTGTAGGATATATCTACGTCAATGATGTAGCAAGTGACCTCTGTTTTCAAGTCAACGATATGATATTTCAAGCGAATCTTCCCAGAGGGTAGCTCCTGCCTGCGTTGATTCCAGTGATAGCAGTATTGGTGGCTGCCAGGCTGTAAAACCCCCTTCCTAGAAAATCGTATATACATTTTATTTATTTATTAATTATTAATTAAATTATAGTAATTAGGTCCAAATAGGAGAAATAGATTTTTAATATTTTTATGTTAGGTGTTCGGGCACTTAGAGGACTTATGGGACAATCAGGAATTTTTCGGAATTTATTCCATGTAGGAGACCCCTGGAGCAGTTGCTAGCCTAACGATGTGCAATACCATAAGCTATAAATTTTCTTATGAGTATATATATATATATATATGTATATACAAATATATATATATGTATATATATTTTATTAAGAAAGAAAGGAAAAGAAAGATAATAGTAATAATAATAATAATAATAAGAATCAACTATTCCTGCTTAGTTTGCTTAGGACTCATAGCAAACGTGTTGCTACTAAGTCCATCCGCCCACTTGCTGAGAGAAGCCCGCCTCTTAGTATACTTTTTGGCTGCAACTTAGCAAAGCAGCCGCTAAGTGCTACCCTCTTCAGCCATTTGCTTTAGAAGACCCGACCCTTCATCCGCGGAACCGTCCGCCCCCTCTCTCTCCTAATATATATAGTATATATATATAATAGCTCTCTAAAACCCTAACCTAGAAACTCCAGACTTCCTCTTCCCATCTAGAGCCGTCACCGCAGCCAGAGAAGCCTCCCCAAGCCATCCAACCATCCCGTCGACGCCGACATTGCGAACTGCAGTTTCCCACTCGAGGCACCTTCGCTCCGGCGTGTTTTTCCGTTGACTCGCTCATCCAAACGTTGTTCTATTTTCATAGGTATGATCTTCCCTTAACCCTCTCCAATATTCGTTTTATAGCCAAGCTCGGAAAACGTGTGTCCCTAGGTGAAAAACAGCGTCCAAAGTGGACGGACAGACAGAATTCTGCAATCGCAGAATTCCAGAATGACCACCCATATTGCCGAGTTCGTATCTCCCACCACAGAGATCCTAATTCGGTGATTCTTTTTGATACCTGTAGATTACATGACCTAGTTTATTTTTTGTATAATAACTTTGTGCTATTAGTTGCTGTGGACAAAATTGTATTTGTCACAAAACTGCGCACACCCACTTTTTCCGGTTTTCTAAAAGTTGGAGATCGGAGCGCGCCCTGCCAAACGGGACCGCCCCGCCGGGTGCCAAGTGTACCGAATGGTGCACGCAGCAAAATAGAACACGTGAAAATTTGTGGGGACTGATTTGGACGCGTGTGCTCGCCGAAATCAGGCCGTATCCGCGAACACATTCCGTGTCGCCACTTTTGTGGAACTCACGCGTATTTTGTGCACGCTTGTCCGATTGCGACGAAACTTGCGCCACTGGACTCGTGGTAACACGCTGGTCCTGTGACCCAATTTTTACGCATTTCTGAGACGGTTGACCAGATCGCCAATTGGCGGGCCCCACAGTTGACTTTTTGGACCAAATTATGTTCGGCTCATCGGAATCCAAATTTGGACATACCGTTGGGATCGTATTGACATTTAGAATTGTTTGACCCATAGTTTGTCCCATTTAGAGACTGTTACCCTCGGCACGCTTTTCGGTGCAAAGTGGGACACATATGGAACCCTCTTTGGCCCAGAAATGACCTTTTTGTCCCTGTGTCCAAATTGGACGTAAGGACAGGCGTTCCTAGCAGTTTGATATCTTTTGAGACTGTTGGTGATAATTATTACAGCTTTCGGAGTAGTACCTACCGCATCCACCGATACCAGGACGACAGTTGATATTCAAACATCAGGCAAGTGTACCTTGCCATCTCTGCAGTATTGTTACCTATTTTTCTTACTTTATATATTTACTGTGCATGCTTAACCTAGGACCGTTTGACATACTTAGCGTCCGATTATCAGTCGGGTGCCCACATCATACGCGGTGTCGGGTAATGTCATTTAGATATGGACATACGTGACACTTTATATTCTCGTACTTGTCTTACCAAGTACACTTTGACCCAGGACACTGGACACTGATCATGAGACAGGATCTTCCCGAGATATTCATGGTGATTCTGTATAGGATACAGGACTTATAGAGATACTATATTCTAGATACATTATGACTTGTGCATTAGTTATGACCCCGCTGACATGGACGTGAGACGTTATGTTCATGATTTGCGTGGTTACATTGGGTGGGGAGAGACACACAGACTACAGGCTGATCATATATATACACCCCTACTATTGTGAGGCCCAAGACTCTGAAGCCCGAGCTTGGCCCATTACTCATTATTACTGCTACTACCGGCTCCCCTACACAGAGCTTGTAGTATGCTTCAGCTTGAGTTCTAGTGCTGCTCTCATCCTGCATATCACTTAGCTGGTTATTTTAGTATTCCCTTATTGTTCCATCTATTGCTGTATAGATTCACAGGCTACAGGTTGATTATGTTATGCCGGCTACTCAGTATCCCGCTGAGCTAGACCACCTCTTGACACCACTACTACCGGCTCCCCTACACAGGTATTGTAGTTGTTTCAACCTGAGTACTATTGATATTCTCTCTTGCATTTATACAGATGTTACATACTTACCCTGCTTATCTCATTATTTGCTGCACTGTTTATATTCTGGCTTGTATTATTTTCTGTACCTTGCTATGTCACCTGAGGACCTGGATATGGATTTTGTCCCCAGATTTTGCAGACCAGGTTTACCCCGAGGTTTACGGGACCGCAGCAGGAGGAGCCGATCCAGGAGCCGTACCACCATCTGAGGACGAGGTCTTAGCTGAAGACTTCTCTTGAGCATCCATGTTCATGCTCAGTTTTATTTATTGTTTCAGTCTTTTATTTTCTGGTCTGTGGAACCATTGTACTAGATATTTATCGTGTTGTTCCCGAAGTACTTTGTGAGACTTGCTGATGATTTACATTCCTTATTTATTCTGTGGATCATATTTTATATCTTGTGTGGATGGGATTAGTTGTGCCATGATTATCGTAGACTTGTTTTACAGCTTAAGTATGCCCTGATGGATCCATTATATTGGGTTGGTCCATCGGTGCGTACTGCTGGCCATTGCCACGTGTCTAGTCCTAAGGTATTTTGGGACTGGGGCGTGACATGGTTTTTGTGGTGGCCCATGCAGGTCTACGACTAAATTGTTCGGTTTCAACTTAGGGACCGAACCAGCCTGCCCTAAGGATAGAATAAGTTCTAGGATCTCATCCATTATTTAACCCATTGTTGAACTCTATATCGAACTCGAGAAGTGTTACTTGAACTGCATCCTGTATTGATTCCTCTATGCGTTCTTACAGTTTATCTTTTGGTTGCAGAGAAATGGATCCCAGGAACGGAGACGAGATTCCATTGGATACACCACACGATGTTGTGGTTACTTATGGAGATGGAGTGACTCCTGGAAGTGGAGGACAAGCCTCGCAGAGCGATCAAACCGGTCAGCCTAATCCAAGGTTCCGGAGAGATGACATCCCACCTCCACCACAGTTCACTCCCCAGATGCCAGCTTTCCCGCCAGGACAAGCCATGGACGGGCAACAAATGTTCCAGATGATGTATGCTATGATGCAAGCACAGTAGCAGATTCAACAAGAAGCCCAACGTCAGGAGGCCGAGAATCTGAGAACCAGCCTGGTATCCGCATTGGAGCCGGCAAATCCACCAGCAAGGCGATCAGCGACGGGATCTATCACCGACTTCCGTCAGCTCAAGCCTCGTACCTTTTCTGGTAAAGAGGGACCAACAGAAGTTCATGAATGGCTCACAAACATTCAGCATCAGTTGGAAGCCGCTGAACTTCCTAGAGAGAAGTGGATGACTGCAGTCAGAATGCAGTTAACAGAGAATGCACATCACTGGTGGTTAGCAGAGGAGATGAGGCTCGGGCAGGACCGAGTCACCTGGGAAGAGTTCTCCAGACTCTTCAAAGAGATGTACATTCCCGCAGTAGCACGGTCAGAGCTCAGAGACAAGTTCCACCGCCTTATCCAAGGAAGCATGACAGTGGAGGAATACAACGCGGAGTTCATACGCCTCAGTCGCTTTGCCCCGACATTGATTTCGACGGAGAAAGAAAAAGCTGAGAAGTTCTTTGACGGCTTGAAGTTCGAGCTTCAGAGATTGATTGGCTCAGTCGCACCTACATCTTATACCGACGTTCTCGCAGCAGCCCGACGCATGGAGCGCGTCACCAGAAGGGAGTCGACCCTGAAGAGGCATATCACATCAGCACCATCGAGGATAGGACATGGGGAAGCAGCAAAACGGACCCAGAGGAGTATGCCAGAGAGGACAGCACACAGGGCCATATCTCTCCCTACTTGTCACCACTGCGGCAAGATAGGTCATATTGAGAGAGAATGCAGACGCAAGTTGGGACTCTGCCTGGCTTGTGGGTCCAACCAGCATCAGACCAGAGACTGCACCGAGCGCAGAGAGGGAGCACCGAGATTAGCTTTGCCTGTACCACGACCAGCGTATCCAGCCGTAGGAGCACAGCAGGCAGGAGTTGGTGGAGTCAGACCACCAGCCCCAGGGGGGAATCAGCAGAGACCACCCCTGGCACCACAGGCAGCTTTATTTCAGCAGGCTCAGCAGCAGCGAGGCCAAGCACAGGGGCGAGGACAGGCTTTCACTTTAGCTGTTGAGGAGGAGGCTACAGCAGGCGAGGTCATCGCAGGTACTATTTTAGTAGCTTCATTACCAGCAGTTGCATTATTTGATTCTGGAGCATCGCATTCATTTATAGCAGCTAGCTTTGTAGCCACCCATAGAGTAGCTACCGCACCCCTTCCGAAGATGAAGAGAATTCTTACGGGAGGTAGAATTATTTCGGTTAGTGACGTCTGTAGATCATGTTCTGTAGTCGTTTGTGGCCGAGAAATGCGAGCGCAGTTTCTGATATTTTCTATGCCGGATTATGATGTCGTACTTGGTATGGACTGGTTAAGTCAGTACCATGCGACTCTTGATTGCCGACTTGGGCGGGTTATATTTAGACCGCCTGGATATCCGGAATTTGAGTTTTTCCGAGGAGCAGTAGAGCAAGGAGCTCAGCCTACTCTTAGGGTACTATCTGTAGAAGGGAAGACAGGTTACCCAAGAGTCATATCAGAATTTGTGGATGTATTTCCCGATGATCTTCCAGGTTTACCGCCTGATCGAGAAATAGAATTCACAATGGACTTAACTCCAGGAGCAGAGCCAATCACTTCAACAGTTTATCGGCTAGCGCCCAAGGAGTTAGTGGAGTTGAAAGTACAGGTTGGTGATCTTTTGGAGAAGGGTTTCATTCGGCCCAGTGTTTCACCTTGGAGAGCACCCATATTATTTGTGCCAAAGAAGGATGGAACAGTACGATTGTGCATTGATTACAGGGCACTGAATGCTGTAACCATCAAGAACAGGTATCCCCTACCACGCATTGATGATCTATTCGATCAATTGAGTGGTGCAAGGGTATTCTCAAAGATTGACCTTAGATCCGGCTATCATCAGATCAAAGTAAGGAAGGAAGACATCCCGAAGACAGCTTTCAGGACAAAGTATGGGCATTATGAGTTCTTGGTGATGCCGTTTGGTTTAACCAACGCGCCAGCAGTGTTTATGAGCTTAATAAACAGAGTCTTCCATCAGTTCTTGGATAAATTCGTAGTGGTGTTCATAGACGACATTCTCATATATTCCAAGAGCCCTGAAGAGCACGAGGAGCATCTCAGAATCGTGTTGGAGACCTTGAGGCAGGAAAAGTTATATGCTAAACTTAGTAAGTGTGAGTTCTGTATGGACAAAGTGCCTTTCTTGGGAGACATCATATCAGGAGAAGGACTTTCAGTAGATCCAGAGAAAGTTGCGGTAATAGAGACTTGGCCTACACCCACATCAGTTGCAGAGGTGAGAAGTTTTCTCGGACTTGCGGGTTATTACCGAAGATTTATAGAAAATTTTTCGAGGATTCCAGAACCGATGATGAAACTGACCCGTAAAGACCAGGAGTTTATGTGGACGGAAGACTGCCAGAAGGCCTTCGAAGAACTGAAGAGAAGATTAACAACAGCCCCTGTCTTGACTCTTTCTTCAGGGACAAGAGGTTTTGTTGTATACAGTAATGCATCGGGTAGTGGACTGGGATGTGTTTTGATGCAACATGGCAAAGTCATTGCTTATGCATCGAGACAGTTGAAGGTCCACGAGAAGAACTACCCAACACATGATCTGGAGCTAGCAGCAGTTATATTTGCATTAAAGATCTGGAGGCACTATCTTTATGGAGAAAGGGTAAAAATCTTTACTGATCACAAGAGTCTGAAGTATGTGTATACTCAGAAGGAGCTTAACATGAGACAGAGACGCTGGCTGGAACTGATGGTGGATTTTGACATCGATCTGCAGTATCATCCGGGAAAGGCGAATGTCGTTGCAGATATGCTCAGTAGGAAGCCTACGGCTTATTTCTTGACGATGCAGCCCGAGTTATTGAGAGATTTACAGGAGCTACAGATAGAGGTCGTCTTACCGGGACAGAATGGATTGATGGCTAATCTTGAGATTCAATCATCACTCGTAGAGAAGATTAAAGAGGCATTGCCCACCGATGCTAGATTCCGAAGACTCAAAGAGAGGACAGAAGCCGGCATGCAGACAGGACTTCGCATCCACGAAGACGGGACATTGAGGTTTGGAAATCGCCTGTATGTTCCAAATGGAGAATTGAGACAGGAGTTAATGACCGAAGCACATAGCTCTATGTACTCTGTTCACCCAGGAGGAACCAAGATGTAACGGGACTTGAGACAGTATTACTGGTGGCATGGAATGAAGAGAGAGATAGCTCGCTTTGTAGCCAAATGTCTGGTATGTCAACAAGTGAAGGCGGAGCACCAGAGGACAGCAGGATTATTGCAACCACTTCCGATTCCAGAGTGAAAGTGGGAGCACATCACTATGGACTTCGTCACGGGTTTTCCCAAAAGTCAAAGTGGGAGAGATGCAGTATGGGTAATAGTGGACCGACTCACCAAGTCAGCCCATTTTATACCTTTTAGAGTGGGTCAGACTACAGAAGCTTTAGCTGATTTATATATGAGGCAGATCGTGATATTGTACGGCATACCAGTCAGCATTATATCGGACAGAGATTCGCGCTTCACATCGCACTTTTGGAGGAGCATGCAAGAGAGTCTTGGTACTCGTCTGAAGTTCAGTACATCTTACCACCCGCAGACAGATGGACAGTCGGAGCGTACTATTCAGACCTTGGAGGACATGTTGAGGGCTTGCATGTTAGACTTTGGAGGATCATGGGAGGACCACCTACATCTTGTAGAGTTTTCTTACAACAATAGCTATCAAGCGAGTATTCAGATGGCTCCGTTTGAAGCATTGTATGGGAGAAAATGTAGGTCTCCTGTGTGTTGGAGTGACGTGGGAGAACGTCAGATTCTGGGACCCGAGTTGGTGGTCAACACCGTAGAGACAGTCAAGAAGATTCAGTGACACTTGCGAGCAGCGCAAGACAGGCAGAAGCAGTGGGCAGACCTTCATCGTCGACCCTTGGAGTTCAAAGAGGGCGATCACGTCTTCTTGAGGATATCACCGACCAGAGGCACCATCCGATTCGGAGGGCGCGGCAAGTTGAGTCCAAGGTATATTGGACCATTTGACGTGCTCGAGAGAGTTGGAGAGGTGGCATATCGACTTGCGCTACCACCTTCACTGGAGGGAGTACATAACGTATTCCATGTGTCGCAGCTCAGGCGATATGTGGCAGACAGCAGTCATGTTCTCGACCATTCAGAGATCACCATTGGGCCGAGCTTGTCATACCAAGAGCAACCCGTGGGAATCCTTGATCGTCGAGAGAAGGTATTGAGGAACCAGTCTATTCCCTTGGTTTGCGTAGCATGGAGGCATGGCGCGCCAGGAGAATCAACTTGGGAGCGCGAGGACGACATGCACAAGCGTTTTCCGAACCTATTCGCAGACCAAGATATGAATTTACATTGTTAATTTATATCTTATACCATCCTTGCATTCTATCGTGGCTTAATTTTAATTTCGAGGACGAAATTTTTACAAGTTGGGTAGAATGTAAAACCCCCTTCCTAGAAAATCGTATATACCCTTTATTTATTAATTATTAATTAAATTATAGTAATTAGGTCCAAATAGGAGAAATAGATTTTTAATATTTTTATGTTAGGTGTTCGGGCACTTAGAGGACTTATGGGACAATCAGGAATTTTTCGGAATTTATTCCATGTAGGAGACCCCTGGAGCAGTTGCTAGCCTAACGATGTGCAATACCCTAAGCTATAAATTTTCTTATGAGTATATATATATATATATATATATATATATATATGTATATATATGTATATATATTTTATTAAGAAAGAAAGGAAAAGAAAGATAATAGTAATAATAATAATAATAATAATAAGAATCAACTATTCCTGCTTAGTTTGCTTAGGACTCATAGCAAACGTGCTGCTACTAAGTCCATCCGCCCACTTGCTGAGAGAAGCCCGCCTCTTAGTATACTTTTTGGCTGCAACTTAGCAAAGCAGCCGCTAAGTGCTACCCTCTTCAGCCATTTGCTTTAGAAGACCCGACCCTTCATCCGCGGAAACGTCCGCCCCCTCTCTCTCCTAATATATATAGTATATATATATAATAGCTCTCTAAAACCCTAACCTAGAAACTCCAGACTTCCTCTTCCCATTTAGAGCCGTCATCGCATCCAGATAAGCCTTCCCAAGCCATCCAACCATCCCGTCGATGCCGACATTGCGAACTGCAGTTTCCCACTCGAGGCACCTTCGCTCCGGCGTGTTTTTCCGTTGACTCGCTCATCCAAACGCTGTTCCATTTTTATAGGTATGATCTTCCCTTAACCCTCTCCAATATTCGTTTTATAGCCAACCTCGGAAAACGTGTGTCCCTAGGTGAAAAACAGCGTCCAAAGTGGACGGACAGACAGAATTCTGCAATCGCAGAATTCCAGAATGACCACCCATATTGCCGAGTTCGTATCTCCCACCACAGAGATCCTAATTCGGTGATTCTTTTTGATACCTGTAGATTACATGACCTAGTTTATTTTTTGTATAATAACTTTGTGCTATTAGTTGCTGTGGACAAAATTGTATTTGTCACAAAACTGCGCACACCCACTTTTTCCGGTTTTCTAAAAGTTGGAGATCGGAGCGCGCCCCGCCAAACGGGACCGCCCCGCCGGGTGCCAAGTGTACCGAATGGTGCACGCAGCAAAATAGAACACGTGAAAATTTGTGGGGACTGATTTGGACGCGTGTGCTCGCCGAAATCAGGCCGTATCCGCGAACACATTCCGTGTCGCCACTTTTGTGGAACTCACGCGTATTTTGTGCACGCTTGTCCGATTGCGACGAAACTTGCGCCACTGGACTCGTGGTAACACGCTGGTCCTGTGACCCAATTTTTACGCATTTCTGAGACGGTTGACCAGATCGCCAATTGGCGGGCCCCACAGTTGACTTTTTGGACCAAATTATGTTCGGCTCATCGGAATCCAAATTTGGACATACCATTGGGATCGTATTGACATTTAGAATTGTTTGACCCATAGTTTGTCCCATTTAGAGACTGTTACCCTCGGCACGCTTTTCGGTGCAAAGTGGGCCACATATGGAACCCTCTTTGGCCCAGAAATGACCTTTTTGCCCCTGTGTCCAAATTGGACGTAAGGACAGGCGTTCCTAGCAGTTTGATATCTTCTGAGACTGTTGGTGATAATTATTACAGCTTTCGGAGTAGTACCTACCGCATCCACCGATACCAGGACGATAGTTGATATTCAAACATCAGGCAAGTGTACCTTGCCATCTCTGCAGTATTGTTACCTATTTTTCTTACTTTATATATTTACTGTGCATGCTTAACCTAGGACCGTTTGACATACTTAGCGTCCGATTATCAGTCGGGTGCCCACATCATACGCGGTGTCGGGTAATGTCATTTAGATATGGACATACGTGACACTTTATATGCTCGTACTTGTCTTACCAAGTACACTTTGACCCAGGACACTGGACACTGATCATGAGACAGGATCTTCCCGAGATATTCGTGGTGATTCTGTATAGGATACAGGACTTATAGAGATACTATATTCTAGATACATTATGACTTGTGCATTAGTTATGACCCCGCTGACATGGACGTGAGACGTTATGTTCATGATTTGCGTGGTTACATTGGGTGGGGAGAGACACACAGACTACAGGCTGATCATATATATACACCCCTACTATTGTGAGGCCCAAGACTCTGAAGCCCGAGCTTGGCCCATTACTCATTATTACTGCTACTACCGGCTCCCCTACACAGAGCTTGTAGTATGCTTCAGCCTGAGTTCTAGTGCTGCTCTCATCTTGCATATCACTTAGCTGGTTATTTTAGTATTCCCTTATTGTTCCATCTATTGCTGGATAGATTCACAGGCTACAGGTTGATTATGTTATGCCGGCTACTCAGTATCCCGCTGAGCTAGACCTCCTCTTGACACCACTACTACCGGCTCCCATACACAGGGATTGTAGTTGTTTCAACCTGAGTACTATTGATATTCTCTCTTGCATTTATACAGATGTTACATACTTACCCTGCTTATCTCATTATTTGCTGCACTGTTTATATTCTGGCTTGTATTATTTTCTGTACCTTGCTATGTCCCCTGAGGACCTGGATATGGATTTTGTCCCCAGATTTTGCAGACCAGGTTTACCCCGAGGTTTACGGGACCGCAGCAGGAGGAGCCGATCCAGGAGCCGTACCACCATCTGAGGACGAGGTCTTAGCTGAAGATTTCTCTTGAGCATCCATGTTCATGCTCAGTTTTATTTATTATTTCAGTCTTTTATTTTCTGGTCTGTGGAACCATTGTACTAGATATTTATCGGGTTATTCCCGAAGTACTTTGTGAGACTTGCTGATGATTTACATTCCTTATTTATTCTGTAGATCATATTTTATATCTTGTGTGGATGGGATTAGTTGTGCCATGATTGTCGTAGACTTGTTTTACAGCTTAAGTATGCCCTGATGGATCCATTATATTGGGTTGGTCCATCGGTGCGTACTGCTGGCCATTGCCACGTGTCTAGTCCCATGGTATTTTGGGACTGGGGCGTGACACAAGCGATGTATGAGAATGCCCAAGGTCTGAAGCAGACTTCGTGGGATGATGCCGATTGACGAACCAGGATCTATGTGCATTCGGTCCACCTTGATGGCACCAATGTACCCTGTGTAATACAAGGGACGGTCATGCCAATTATTTTTTAGCAACATGTCCTATTGCGAGAATGTAATATTGGGTATCGCCTCTATCACATTGTTGGAGTAGGGGCATGCAGCTGGATCTTCAGCTGGAGGCTTGACCTACGATAGGTAGGCGTCGAAATTTTGTAATACCTCGCTTAGAGCAACTCGAGTGTCTTTGGAGAGACGATAAAACTTGAATAGAGACAACTTTGCTGGAGTGTTGGCGAGCTGGCTAGGATGTCAAATTTGTAGGGCTTTTCCAGCCCCTGAGCTGAATCTTTGCACAACGTCTTATCGAAGTGAGTGTCTTTCGGCTTAGACTTTTCCACTGCTGGAAGCTGGGATAGACCCGGATCTGATGTTATGGGTGCAACTATGGGAAGTGCACTATTTTCAGGGGTGTCGTACTCTCGTTGGTACGCTAGGCCTGACCTTGTTATTCCTGTTGTAGCTTTCTCAGATGGGAGAGAAACCACGTAGCAGGACTTTGACTTCTTGCCCTTGGACTTTGTGGTAGAAGATGTTGTCTGCTGCATCAATTTTGGAGCAAGATCAGGGTAAACCCACATGACCTCCCCACGTGGCGTGGTGAGAGGTATCAGCCCGGCCGTTTGGACGCGGGCGAGCGGAAGGTTGACGACCTCCATCGTTGCCTTGGGAATTAGGATTACCTTTTCTGGGCTTCTGTAGCCAAAAATTTACCGAATTGGAGCGCTACCATGTTAGCGGCAAACATCTTATCCTCGATATCCAAGGTGAGGGCCTTGGTGTCGATCAGACGATGGATGTACCGCTTAGCGTATAACAGTCCCGTGTCATATGATGGACGTAACGATGGTAATGACAGTATTTTGGATTATTCTTCTCAGCTGCCTCAAAAAGACGTTTGTCGTCGGGGAGCCGAAGCTTACCACCCTTAATCAGTACGTCGAAGATGGGCATGACATTTTCATCTTTGAAGGAGTAGGTCTCCTTGGGTTTTGGAACTTCAGACGGCTTTTGCTCGGGCTTTTTGGTTAAGTTGGCCACCAAGTCCAGCTTCCCTTTTCTATCGCGGCTGCTGTTGCCACTGTTGTTATTGTTGGAATGCTTTTTCCTATCATCGGTGATAGGGATCTGTATTCTCAAGTGTCGGGCATCCTTGACCTTCTTCTCAGGGCTAACAACGCTTATGATGAACGTCGTCCAGTCTTTAAACTGATCGTCACCCATCCAGAGGCTCACTGTTGGAAGTAAGTTTCTACGACACATGTCCATCAGTATCGACTCGGGATTGCCTGGGGGTAACCTCGCATTGCTTGTCAAAAATATTCGATATAATTTTGGGTGAGTTCCCTTCCCTTTGTGTAACATCCATCAGGGAGGACATCGTCATATCGCTTCCTCCGTCATAGAATCTTTTGAGAAAAAGACTCTTGAGGTTGTCAAACAACGAGATATAGTTTTCTTGTAGGCTGTAAAACCAGTCGAATACGACCCCTGTTAATATCCCTAAAAAGAGATTGGTGAGGAATGCGTCACTACGAGGTAGGTGCCCTATTACAGTCTCAAAGTAGCTCATGTATTGAGGGGGGAAGTCTTCCCATCGAATGGGTTCAAGTTGAAGGGCTTGTACTTGGGAGGGTTTGGCACATCCCACCACTTGCGGGGGTATGGATGTCGTATCCCGAGCTTGCCTTGTGAGTCCCGGCTACCCATGGAATCTAGGTGAGCCTGGAGTTTCTGAACTTCCTTCTTGCTTCTCTGGCTTCGTCTCCAGCAAAAGGGGAAGATTAGCTAGGCATAGGGTAATTTTTGCCTATGGGCAGAGCAGTTGCGTCAGAGTCCGCATTGGTCCTAGGGTCCAAGCTTACATATCTAGAAGACCTTGCTAGTTGGGAAGCCATGTTTGCTTTAATTTCTATCATTGCTTGAGTCAGGGCTTGCATTGATAAACTCATCGTCTGTATCATGGCCTCAAGAGTCTTGAGGCATTATCGATCGCTGGGGCCTTCGTGATCGTCTCCTGCCGTGTATACAGTCCTCACATGGGGAGAGATGGACAGTGCAGTGGACGCTGCACTGTCAGATTCTTGTCGAGAGTAGTCATCAGGTAGCGTCGCCTCCTCCTCGGATACGAAGAGAGTACTACCCCCAGCGTAGGAGGCTAGGTCATTTTGAAGAGGGTGGCCACCCCCAGGGACATCGTGTCACGACCCACACCCAGAATTTGGGACACGAATACGTGGGTACGACCAGCCTATGTCATGCCCCAGTCCCAAAATACGTAGGACTAGGAACACGTAAGCATGCCAGCCGTATGGATATGGCAACTCCAATATATGGTAACCAAAACCCATACGTACGTTGTAATATGAATATCAAATCCACAAGTGGTATAAAATGTATTACAAGTCACATGGTACCATCTAAGTCTCATCCACAGAAAATCAATATATAAATATATAACCAGTATCTATGAGACTAGATCTCAATGTAAGTATCTAAGGATGATAGTTGGATGAAAACAAATCCACTACCAACTCGAATGGAAAAGTACAACACAATAAACACAATATAGGAATACCAGCTAACAATCATGGGGCTCGGAGAGAAGACATCCTCAAAATATATGTAATCATCCGAATCTGCGCTCCTGCAAATACTCAAGAACAGATACACCTGGAAGGGGACCAGGTCCTCAAAGGGACGTAACAAGATACAGAACAGCAAGCCAATTTGAATACAGTAAACATGCATAATGTTTGAAAATATATAAGTACGCTGTACAAGATAATCTATATGAATGCAAATGAGGACAACTTTTCGACGTATGGGCAAGGGTAGGCTACTCGATCTAAGCCTCACAACTCACACACCTGCCAGTGGACATCAGAAATCGTCATACCTTGGGGGTAGCGACCAGCGCGACTCTGCAGAAATTGACATACCTCGGGGGTAGCGACCAGCGCGATACACGCCCGTAGTGCGAACTATATACTACGGTTTATCAGAATAGTTAAAAGTCCATACACCTAATGATTGTCCTCTCATGATACTAGGTGTCAAGTGTGTGTCAACATATCTAATATATATAGTAATGACTGAAAGAACTACATATGCAATGAATATAACTGAACGAGACTACACAGACAATGAATAAACAGAAATATAAATAGCATGCAAAGTACTGTAAACAATTTGGCAAGGTATCTTGTAAACTCCCTCACCCAAAATAGATATTTTGTGTATATTTTATATTATTATATTTATTATATATGTTGAATTAATTTAGAATATGCTCTTAGTTAATTAGAAAATAAATTTCTTGATATATTTACTTATATAAATATTCATTTAGAATTATTTTAGGTTATTTTATATTTTTGGAGATTTTTCTAGAATTTTTGGTAAATAAAACTTAGAAAACATAAATTTTTAGGACTTCTATGATTTACTATACGACCATACTTGCATGTCGTTCCTACCAAATATTTATTTTAGTTTAAAATATTTAATTATATTTTTTTGTAATTTATTTAGAATTTTAAGAAATTTATTTAGATTTTAAAATTATTTAGGATTTATTTGGATATATATAGTCTTAATATTAGATATATACTAATTTAGTGTTAATAGATATTAATAAGATTTTATAAATTATTTGTATTATCTTTAATTATATTTAAGATTATAAATTATTGAGATAAATTCAAACTCTATTTTAAATCAATTCAAATCCTGAACCTACTAGGAAATCAACTTCATGCATATCCTATCCTTATTTAAATTCATCATAATCCTATCCAAATTAACCAATCCTATTCATATTTAATTAAGTAGTGTCCACCATTATAAATACCTCATCCTTCATATTTTTCTTTCCCAAATTCCTCTTTTTCGTCCAAAAAAAATAGTCAAAATTCGTCATAAATTCAGCCTCATTTTCTACTAGTTATGACGAATTAAAAAGACGATATCTCCTAGCTCCGGACTCTAAACACGCTCCAGTTTTTTTTGTTAAAATGATAATGAGGTTAGCTTTCTAATAATATAAATTGTTTTTCTAAATTATTAGTATTAAATTCTAGAAAATTTATAGAGCACAGCATGTCCAAAAATAGATGTGTTTCAATATTTTTGCGATTTCGGGAGAACCAGGAATCAGAATCACAAACCGTTAAAAGTTTCGAAAAGCTAATATTGAAATCATCGACATATATTTTTCCCAGAATTTATTTCGAAGTATTTACATACTGTTAATTCTGTAGAACTTCTATGTTAGAATTTAACCATCGATGCACAATACAAAATTTGTATGTGCCATAATTCCCAAACAAATTTGAATTCAGACGAGCCGTAAATTCCAGTATGTTTTTGATACTGAAATCTATAGGAAATCATGCATGAAAGTCTAGTTTGTATCGGTTGGCTTTTTGGTCAACAGATCGCCTCGATTTGCGTGCCATGAGTCTCGAGTTGATAAAATTTAGTTTCTTTGGATAAAATTTAGGAATTAACATAAAAATCAGAATAATAAGATTAAAATAGGATTTTAGAGTAATTATTCCAGAATTAAATAAATTAAAATAAATTAATGGTTATATTATTTTATAGTTATATGAATATATATGTAAGTAAATGCTAATTGATAATTATGACTAAATATTCAGACTGTATGACCCTAGGATATCATGGACTATCCCATACTTACCTTGACCATGTTGACCCTAAGAACTTATGAATTTGTCTGCCTTGCGTACACTAGCGTACTGACATAGACACCTGTCAGTTGACTGACTGATTTCGTACAGTACTTGAAGACGCGACATCCGCGTATTTCAATGCGTAATTGACCGTGTTAGATGACTAGTGTTACCCCTAGTATACCTCCTGATTCCAGTGTAAATATGGTTGAGTATGTGCTAGTGTAATGACTAATAATTATATTATATTATATTTATGTGTACATAGGATATTGGATTGTTCTGCGCGATTTCTGGAGCAGGTTATTGGTACATTGCAGCTTCCTTGTCAGGCAAGTATACCTTGCCATTGTACTATTATTTTTATTCTATATGTTGCATGCATCTTTATTTTCTGTCTTTTCATATATTTTAACTGTTATATAAAATGCGCGCGACGGTGTCATCGCGATATATTTTTATTTATGTATTTGCATTGACCCTGTTTATGAGACCACCCCATCATCATGTAGCATCTTTAGGTTCATTGGTCGTGACACAGTTATTACACGAGTTGTGAGTCTCATGTAGATCACGAACTTGCGTGCAGGTTGGCCTCCTGTACGTGTGGACCGTGCGTTAAGAATAACTGCTGTTAGAAACTTTGCATGCTAGTAGACTTGGCAGTTATTAGAGGTATTATCGTGTCATGGATGTGACATGCTTAGAGCATGGGGTGGGGAGAACAACAAGTAGGCGTGTGGGCTCCGTTGCACTTTCCTTGTGTAACCCGTACGCTCCGCCGGAGATACGCGGTCATGATGACCCCTATATATACTACTTGGCGGGCCTCCGGTGTTCGAAAGACGCCGTGCCTTTGTAGGCCCCTGGATCTCCAAGAGAACCATGCCAATCCTATTTATGGCCAGATAGCCCACTTGTTAGAAAATTGTTCTCAAACTGCATTCACATAGATGGTTAGGCGACCCCAATGGATGTTTATTTTCAGTACTTTATTGGCATGTGTTTAAGTATCTTGTTATGTCCCTCTGAGGACCTGGTCCGCTGCCAGGTATACCTGTTTCTTGAGTATTTACAGGAGCGCATATTTGGATGGTTATAGATGCTTCGTGGATGTCTCCTCTTCGAGCCGTGATTGATAGCTGGTACTTATATTGTTTGAGTGAGTTGTACTAATATTGTATTTACTTTTCCCATTTGAGTTGGTAGTGGATTTGTTTCCATCCAACTATCATCCTTAGATACTTCTTATTGAGATCTAGTTTCATAGATACTATTTATTTATCTCTATATGATTTTGGTGGATGAGATTTAAATTTTACCCCGTGACTTGTGACATATGTTTATACCACTTGTGGATTTTGTATTCATATTACAGCGTACGTATGGATTTGGTTTTCATATATTGGAGTTGTCATATCCATGCGGCTGGCATGCTTAAGTGTTCTAGTCCTACGTATTTTTGGGACTGGGGCGTGATATATCTTGCCTGGTCTAAAAAGGATAAAGTTCCAACTCAAGACGTCGTCCGATCTACCCGTCACATAAATTAAACAAGTTAGGTTACAAAAGTGGGTAAATAGGTTCCTCCATTTAATCTATTTTAATTCTGAAAAATAATATAAATTAGTATTTTTAACCTTATTATAATCTGATTTTATTGTTAAGCTCTAATTTTGGTCCAAAGAAAGTCAACTTTAAGGATTTGTGATCCGTGGCACGCAAATTGAGGCAATCCGTTGACCAAAAAGTCAACTGACTCAAATCCTAGATTTGTGTGTGGAATCCTATATATTTCAATGCTACATGAACACTGGAATCGACAATTTCATAAAATCAAAAGTCGGTAAAGAGTTATGGCCACAAGGGCGCACAGATGACAGTTTTTAGTGGTTTCCTATTTACGTCTACGTTGCACAAATTTTACAGTAGACTAAATATACATATTAAATTCTGTAAAAATAATTTTATGAAATTTATCATGTCAGATTTTCGAAACTTTAAACGGCTCATAATTCCGAGTTCGGGATCTCCCGTAATCTCAAAAACACCAAATGCGTCTGATTTCGGACAACTGATACTTTTAAAATTTTCTAAAAAAATAGGTTCATAAATTATTAAAATAATTTATATAATCAGAAAACTAACCTTGATATAGTTCTAACAAAAAAAACTGGAGCACGTTTGGAGTCCGGAGCTAGGAGATATCGTCTTTTTAATTCGTCATAACTAGTAGAAAATGAGGCTGGATTTATGACGAATTTTGACTATTTTTGGACGAAAAAGAGAGGAATTTGGGGAAAAAAATATGAAGGATGAGGTATTTATAATGGTGGACACTACATAATTAAATACGACTAGGATTGGTTAATTTGGATAGGATTATGATGAATTTAAATAATGATAGGATATGCTTGAAGTTGCTTTCCTAGTAGGTTCAGGATTTGAATTAATTTAAAATAGAGTTTAAATTTATTTCAATAATTTATAATCTTAAATATAATTAAAGATAATACAAATAATTTATAAAATCTTATTAATATCTATTAACACTAAATTAGCATCTATCTAATATTAAGACTATATATATCCAAATAAATCTAAAATAATTTTAAAAATCTAAATAAATTTCTTAAAATTCTAAATAAATTACAGAAAAATATAATTAAATATTTTAAACTAAAATAAATATTTGGTAGGAACAACATGCAAGTATGGTCGTATAGTAAATCATAGAAGTCCTAGAAAATTTATGTTTCCTAAGTTTTAATTACCAAAAATTCTAGAAAAATCTCCAAAAATTTAAAATAACCTAAAATAATTCTAAATAAATATTTATATAAGTAAATATATCAAGAAATTTATTTTCTAATTAACTAAGAGAATACTCTAAAAAAATTTAATATCTATAATAAATATAATAATATAAAATATACACAAAATATCTATTTTTGGTGAGGGGGTTTACAATCTACCCAACTTACGAAAATTTTGTCCTCGAAATTGACACTAACCCATATTCATAATAATCACTATAACTATTACACTACATAGCTATCTAGCAGTGCTTCCTAAAAGTCATGGTCTGTCATTCTAACACTTCTCATTTATTGTCCATACACTATCCTATTATCCTCTAACTCGTCTACACTACCCAACCTACAAAATTTCTACTAGTAGTCACAGTCTCTTAAGGCTATTGTCTAGGTTGTAAGACGAATATATTTATTGGGTCAAGAATCTTGGGGTACTTGTCTTGAATCTCATAACCATGATTTTTTTTGTAACCGTCAAGTAGCGTAGTCTAATACTGCCATGTCACCTGACCAATATGTCTGCAAATACTTCGACTACTTTACTACAACGGTCTAACTGCAGCTGTCGCTACTTTGCCAGCGATTTGTCATAGTTGTCAGTTCGTAACAAGTGCCTTCAATTTTTTCCTAGGCATAGTCTAAGTTTTTGGGCAACAGTTAAAGTCTTGACTAACTTATAAAACTATTAAAAGTATAAACTAGTTCAAACAGTCTAACAAATTTCTATTAGCCTAAGGGATGCTATACATAGTTTTTAAAATAATAAGAGGATACAGATATTGCTATATGTTATATACATAAGGGTTATTATTAAGAACTCATCCTTTAGTTATTAATCATCTACTAAACCATTTACATTTTAACTAACAAAACTAAGAATGGGGTCAAAGTAGACCAACAATTCATGTTGGCACGAAAAAGACGTAACTACGATAGGGAGAATTAAGCACGAGATAATGAATGGATAGAGAAGAGAAGATGAGCCACCCAAGGGGGCGATATGGTGATAGAAAAATAATACTACTACTGCTACTCGCGTCATCTATTAGCATCGCGTATATGCCATCTGGGTAAAATATCAGTATATCCTCATAACAGCTAAATCAACACCTATATAATTCTACGTCTACTATGCACCTAAGATCTCGTGTCATAAAGGGGGTCACGAGTATGCAATGACACATATAACTAAGATCGTACCTGTATCTACGGCTTCCTGTGGCCGCGCTATCTTGTTTGTCATCATGAGTGCTTGGCCTATGGGGTATATCTAGTAATATTCGTATATCAAACTTGTACTAAGCACGAACGTTCGTCTTTCCAAAATAGGGGAAGACAAAAAACAACAATAAAGAGTTCAAGGAGGAGGTGATATAATACAAGTACGGGATTTGAAGGGATTAAAGAATTTTGAAAGGGAGTTGTCAAGGCAGTTGTGGATTAAAATCTTATTTTGGTAAATTCCTATATGCATGTTCATATCAGAACAGTTATGTACCTGATATGATATGCTCTAATCAGTCTAGAGGGTAAGTATATTCGTCTAACAAGTTGAGTCAACTATATCTCAATCCACATAAAGTAGTGATACAAAGAGCAAACCAAGTGCACTACGGTTGATCAGACCATAATACACCTATTTTAATTTAGACAATGTATTAGTGTGGGCCCCCAATAATACATATGTCATGAACAAGCTCAAAAAAAGAATAAGCTTGCAAAACTAGGCTATAATAGCAGCATAAGTCGAGGTAGTAAAAATATAAGTACGCTTGATTATGATGGAGGAAGGTACAGAGTAATCAAAGTTCACCAAGAAGATCGGTGTTGTGCCTCTATAGTTGCCATACTAACTATTTGTCAAGGTTTCTAGTCAACCAAATGGGTGTATGGGCCTCTAAGTTCTACAGTCTAGATAAACACTAAAGTTTTCTAGTCTAGATAAACACTATCTTCTTATGCAAGTCTATAGTTGGTGTCATTCATTTATACTTCATTAATGAGTCAACAGACTGTGTGTTACTAGGTTATGAGGTATACTATCCAACTTACAATAATTTAACTAATAGTATTATTAAATACTAGAGGGTATATACCTAGTACAAGTCGTCTTCCTACCTCTATCAAGCACGAGAGAAGATTAACGTTGAGAATGGATCAAGCAAGATGCAATGCAAGCAATAAAATGAGAATGCAAAATAAAATCAAGGACGGTGATTAAATAAGTGGATGAGATCCTATATTCTAATCATATGCGCAGGCTTGCTCGGTACAGTGACGTAACCGAGACAATATGCTCCCGACCTGCATGGGCCACCATAAAAATATGTCATGCCCCAGTCCCAAAATACGTAGGACTAGGAACACGTAAGCATGCCAGCCATATGGATATGGCAACTCCAATATATGGTAACCAAAATCCATACGTACGTTGTAATATGAATATCAAATCCACAAGTGTTATAAAATGTATCACAAGTCACAGGGTACCATCTAAGTCTCATCCACAGAAAATCAATATATAAATATATAACCAGTATCTATGAAACTAGATCTCAATATAAGTATCTAAGGATGATAGTTGGGTGGAAACAAATCCACTACCAACTCGAATGGAAAAGTATAACACAATAAACACAATATAGGAATACCAGCTAACAATCATGGGGCTCGGAGAGAAGACATCCTCGAAACATATGTAACCATCCGAATCTGCGCTCCTGCAAATACTCAAGAACAGATACACCTGGAAGGGGACCAGGTCCTCAGAGGGACGTAACAAGATACAGAACAGCAAGCCAATTTGAATACAGTAAACATGAATAATGTTTGAAAATATATAAGTACGCTGTACAAGATTGTCTATATGAATGCAAATGAGGACAACTTTTTGATGTATGGGCAAGGCTAGGCTACTCGATCTAAGCCTCACAACTCACACACCAGCCAGTGGACATCATAAATCATCATACCTCGGGGGTAGCGACCAGCGCTACTCTACAGAAATCAACATACTTCGGGGGTAGCGACCAGCGCAACACACGCCCATAGTGTGAACTATATACTACGGTTTACCAGAGTGGTTAAAAGCCCATACGCCTAATGATTGTCCTCTCATGATACTAGGTGTCAAGTGTGTGTCAATATATCTAATATATATAGTAATGACTGAACGAACTACACATACAATGAATATAACTGAACGAGACTACACATGCAATGAATAAATAGAAATATAAATAGCATGCAAAGTACTGTAAACAATTTGGCAAGGTATCTTGTCTGGTCTGAAAAGGATGAAGTCCTAACTCAAGGCGTCGTCCGATCTACCCGTCACATAAATTAAACAAGTTAGGTTACAAAAGTGGGTAAATAGGTTTCTCCATTTAATCTATTTTAATTTTGAATAAAATAACCTAAATTAGTATTTTTAATCTTATTATAATCTGATTTTATTGTTAAGCTCTAATTTTGGTCCAAAGAAAGTTAACTTTAAGGATTTGTGATCTGTGGCATGCAAATTAAGGCAATCCGTTGACCAAAAAGTCAACCGACTCAAATCCTAGATTTGTGTGTGGAATCCTATATATTTCAATGCTATATGAACACTGGAATCGGCAATTTCATAAAATCACAAGTTGGTAAAGAGTTATGGCCACAAGGGCGCACAGATGACAGTTTTTAGTGGTTTCCTATTTACGTCTACGTTGCACAAATTTTACAGTAGATTAAATTTATATATTAAATTCTGTAAAAATAATTTTATAAAATTTTATCATGTCAGGTTTCCGAAACTTTAAACGGCTCATAATTTCGAGTTCGGAATCTCCCGTAATCTCAAAAACACCAAAATGCGTCTGATTTCGGACAACTGACACTTTTAGAATTTTCAGGAAAAATAGGTTCATAAATTATTAAAATAATTTATATAATCAGAAAACTAATCTTGATATAGTTCTAACAAAAAAACTGGAGCACGTTTGGTGTCCAGAGCTAGGAGATATCGTCTTTTTAATTCGTCATAACTAGTAGAAAATGAGCCTAAATTTATGACGAATTTTGACTATTTTTGGACGAAAAAGAGGAGAATTTAGGAAAAAAATATGAAGGATGAGGTATTTATAATGGTGGACACTACATAATTAAATACGACTAAGATTGATTAATTTGGATAGGATTATGATGAATTTAAATAAGGATAGGATATGCATGAAGTTGTTTTCCTAGTAGGTTCAGGATTTGAATTAATTTAAAATAGAGTTTAAATTTATTTCACTAATTTATAATCTTAAATATAATTAAAGATAATACAAATAATTTATAAAATCTTATTAATATCTATTAACACTAAATTATCATCTATCTAATATTAAGACTATATATATGCAAATAAATCCTAAATAATTTTAAAAATCTAAATAAATTTCCTAAAATTTTAAATAAATTACAGAAAAATATAATTAAATATTTTAAACTAAAATAAATATTTGGTAGGAACAAAATGCAAGTATGGTCTTATAGTAAATCATAGAAGTCCTAGAAAATTTATGTTTCCTTAGTTTCAATTACCAAAAATTCTAGAAAAATCTCCAAAAATCTAAAATAACCTAAAATAATTCTAAATAAATATTTATATAAGTAAATATATCGAAAAATTTATTTTCTAATTAACTAAGAGAATACTCTAAAGAAATTTAATATCTATAATAATATAATAATATAAAATATACACAAAATATCTATTTTTGGTGAGGGGTTTACAGCCTACGCCGCAGCATCGGCGGTAGAACGTTGTTTAGGTCACAATACTATCTAATCAATCTCACACGAATATCCAACTCCATAAGGAGACACAAATATCACACTATAATATTGTAAACCCCCTGATTTTCAATTGGAATTTTCCTAAATTTACTGTAATTTTCTGGAATTTTTCTCTAATTAAACTAATGTGTTTTAATAATTAAATAATATTTAATAATATTGAAATATTATAAAAATAATATTTTATGGTGTAAAATAAAAAAACTAGACATAGGATAATTTTCCGGGAATTTATTGGACCCGGAAGCATTTTAAAAGCCCTAAAAACTAATTATTTAATTAAACCAAATAATCCGGGTTTGTTTTAAATAAACCAAACAAAACCAATAACTGAACCGGTTTATTTAACCCAACTTAAACTCCTCCGGGTCGGATCCTGGCCTGACCCGCGACCCGAAACCCGACCCGACCCGTATTTAATTTTATTGGATCGGGTCGGATCCGCCTGACCCGACCCGACCCATCACCAACTCGAACCGAAACTCTTTCTCTCCCAACCCGACGTCGGTTCAGCCGACTCCACCCCTTCGCCTCCACGCCGCTGCCGTTAGCCGCCGCCCGCCGCGTAACGGTCGCTGCTCCGCCTCCCAGCGCCGTTTGGCGTCCCCGCACCCGCCACCTCGTCGCCTCCCTCATCGGACCGCCTTTCCCTCTCCCTCTTCTCCACTATAAAACCCTAACCCTACCCCGCCGGTCGACCCCCGCCGGATCTCCTAGCCTCCGCCGACCAGTCCCCAGCCGCCCCGACTCCTCTCCTCTTCCTCTCCCCCGCCTCTGCCCGATCTCCCCGAGCCACCGCTGCCCTAGCACGATCCCCTCCTCCAACTCAACCACCCTCTCATTCGACTCTGCCTCCCGCCTCTAGACTTCGACGCCAGCACCTCCGCCGACGTCCCAGTAGAACCCGACGCCGCCTTCTGCCCTCCGCCCAGTCGATCTCCTCCGTCGGCAGCCCCGGACCACCTCTCCCCAGCCCAGACCTCGTCGCCACCAGTCTCCGGCCGACCCGCTCCGCCCAAGCAGCCTCCGGCGTAGCTCCGGCCTACTCCGGTGGTCGAAGCCCAGAACCCTAACCCTAGGTCGGCCGGACACAGTGTCTCGTGTCGACACGCGAGGACACGAAAACCTAGTTTACGGAGCCCTGTTCAGGTATTCTTTTCTCTCTCCTCGTTGCTCTATTTTCTGTTCCGTCAGTTATGACGCGTAGGCTGTGTGACCCCCTCGGTGCCCGTACAAACCGTTCGGTGCATCGCGTCCTGTGGCGATCGCGAACCACGATCCAAAAATAGGAAAACCAACGCTCTGTTTCACCCCGGAACTGAGTACGCCGTGCCAAACAGGACGACTTGGTCGCGTGCGGTCTTCACCGATACATGCGCGTCGTTGATACGGACGTGCAGGATTTTGCAGAAGTTGATTCGGATGTGCGTGTACACCGGAATCAACGCGTATCCGCCGATAACGCCCCGTATCCGTACTTTCTGGTTCTCGCTGTAACATAGTGTACACACGTCGAATCGAGACAAAACTTGCGCCATCGGACTCGTAGCAATATGCTGGTCCTGTGACCCAAGTTTGGTTCGATTCTGAGAACGTTGACAAAATCGCGTATCGTGGGCCCCACAGGCTCTACTTGACGGGCGATTTTGTGATTGGCTCATCAGAATCCAATTCTAGAAGTTTCGTTGGGTTCGTATCATCGTTTCTGACTTGTTAACACTAAGTTTGACAGATTTGGAGATATTTGATCCTGACCCATTTTTTGGTGCAAAGCGGCCCACATGTGGACCCCGCCTTGACCTGAAAATGTCATTTTTGCCCCTGTCTCCAAATTGGACTCAAGGACAGGCATTTCTAGCTGATTAATATTTTTTGAATTTGATGGTGATATTTATTTCAGCAACCGGAGTACTCCCTGCAATTTCCGCTGAAGACAGAGCTACAATTGGAGCCGGAACCCCAGGCAAGTGTACCTTGCCAAAATTCTGCAGTTTTTGCTACTTATTTCCTTGACATATATAATTGTTGTACATGCTTAAACCTAGGACCGTGTGACTTACTTAGCGTCCGATTAATAGTCGGGTGCCAACACCGTACGCGGGTTGTGTTAAGTCAAATAGAAATGGATCCCGAAACCCTTTACATTCTCGTACTTGCTTTATCAAGTACGTTATACCCAGGACACCGGACACTATTCATTGATACAAAATCTTCCTGAGATATTCATGGTGATTCTGTATAGGATACAAGATTGACATAGACATTATATTCTTAGATATTATTATGACTTGCTGCATTAGCTTTGATCTTGCGTGTCATGGACATGAGACGTGTGATTACATTGGGTGAGGAGAGACACACAGGCTACAGGCTGATCATATATATATATAACCCCTATTATTGTGGTGCGCAAGACTCTAAGCCCGAGCTTGGCCCACTACGTGTTATTACTGCTACCGGCTCTCCGACACAGAGCTTGTAGTGGTTCCAGCCTAAGTTTTAGTGATGCTCTCAACTTGCATATCACTTAGCTGGTTATCTAGTTCACCCCATTATTTTATTTATTTGTTGCACTGTATTTATTTTGGCTTGTATTATCTGTACCTTGCTATGTCTCCTGAGGACCTGGATCCGGATTATGTCCCCAGGATTAGCAGAGGAGATCCACTCTGAGGTTTACAGGACAGGAGCTTTAGCAGGAGCAGAAGCAGGATCAGGTGCATACACTGGAGCAGAACCAGGAACCAAGGACTAGGTGATTATCATGGATTTCTCTGAGTATATGTTTCTTCCATACTCAGTCAGTGATGTTATTTTCTTTCTTGTTTAACAAATAATTGTAACAGACTTGATTATTGGGTTGTTCCCCGATTTAATTACTTATGATTTGATGTTGATGTTTGATTTCCTTTTGTTGATTTGTTATATTCATTCTATGGATGAGATTAGTAGACCCGGACTATTGTAATACAGCTTAAGTATGCCACGATGGATCCATTAAATTGGGTTTGTCCATCGGTGTGTGCTGCTGGCCATTGCCACGTGTCCAGTCCCTCGATATTTTGGGACTGGGGCGTGACATGGTTTTTGTGGTGGCCCATGCAGGTCAACGACTAAATTGTTCGGTTTCAACTTAGGGACCGAACAGGCCTGCAATAAAGATAGGATAAGTTTTTAGGATCTCATTCACTTGCTTGAATCGTTCTTGATATCTGTATCATATTCGAATTAATTTTTGACTTGCATCTTGCCTTGAATCCTGTGCACTTCTTATAGTTTATTTTGGTTGCAGAATTATGGATCCACAATTCAGCGATGAGACTCATCCAGCAGCACCACAAGGTGTTGTGGTTACCCACGAAGACGAAGTGACACCAGTTGATGAAGGTCAATTATCACAACAACTCAGTCCAGCAAGTCAGCATGCCTCAAGAATCCAGGAAGACGACGTTCCACCATCGACGCAACTTGCTCCTCCGATGCCTACCGTTCCACAAAGGCAGTCTATGGACGAACAACAAATGTTTCGAATGTTCTACGCGATGATGCAAGCCCATCAAAGGTTCATTAAGAAGATCAGCAAAACCAAGTAGAGAAGTTCATCGACAGATTTAGCTCAGAGTTAAGAAGATTAATCAGCTCAAATATAACTACCTTAAATGAGGACGTTCTTGCTGCAACATGACCCATGGAGTGCAACACAAGGATCGAGTCCAGCTAGAAGTGGCCGTATGCACCAGACCAAGAACAACAAAAAAGAGTTGTAAAGAGACCACAGATAAATCTACCGCAGAGAGCGTCTACACCACTTGCACTAGTCCTTCATACTTGTCACTACTGTGGCAAGGTAGGCCATATCGCTAAAGAATGCCGACGCAGACTGGGATAATATTTATCTTGCGGATCCAAAAAGCATTCGGTAAGGGATTGCCCTGAACGTCGGGAGAAAGCAGTGATGATTCATCAACCAGCCACATCAGCACCAGCTGGAGCACCACAGGAAAAAATTGCAAAGAAGTCTCACATGCACCAACCACCAGAAGCATCTTCGCAAGTACTGCCTATCTGTCAAAACTGTCGCAAGAGAGGCCACATTGAGAACGAGTGCAGACGTAAATTGGGATTATGCTTAATTTGCGCGTCCAACCAACACTTAGCCAAAGATTGTCCTCAGCATAAAAAGAGAGCACTGATGATAAACAGACAAGCACTACCAGCACCAAGGCTAGCCTCTCCAGCATTGGAAATACTGCAAACGGAAGTTGAAGGAGTTCTACCACATGCCCGAGTAGAATATCTGCTGAGGCCACCCTTGGCACCACAAGCAGCACTCTTCCAGCAGGCTCAACAACAGTCGAAGAAACATCTGCAAGGACGTGGGCAAGCTCCAATGATGACTTTGGAGGACGCACAGATTCAAGGAGTAGCTATTACGAGTAAGTTTTTATAGTTTTCTGTTTCAAAGATTTGCTGTAGTTCGTGCCTGCTGGTTCGTGACCCTAGACTTGACCTGACAGTTTTAAATTGCTAATAATAGATAACCTAGTGTTAACCTAGTAATTTATTTTGAACTTGCCAATAACTTAGAATGTTTATAAATGATAACCTGATAAGTTTAAAGGATAAAGCTGGTTTTCTAAAACTGTAATTTTCTAGATTTCCTTCATTCGGGAAATTTTATAACTTCCATTTTTAGGAAAATAATGTTTTCATTTCCTATATGTTTTAAAACTCATCTTTTAATTCTCCTGAAACATGATTCTTGACAGTAATGTGCTTCGAATAAAGTTTTATAACCATGTTATCTCTGTTGACCGGTTATTCTTTGATTGCGAGGTCACAATCCTCTTAAGGGGGGTGATTGTAAACCCCCTAATTTTTAATTAGAATTTTCGTAAATTTACTGTAATTTTCTAGAATTTTTTCTAATTAAACTAAGGTATTTTAATAATTAAATGATTTTTAATTAATGTTTAATAATATTAAAATATTATAAAAATAATATTTTATGGTGTAAAATAAAAAAACTAGACATAGGGTAATTTTTCGGGAATTTATTGGACCCCGGAAGCATTTTAAAAGCCCTAAAAACTAATTATTTAATTAAAACAAATAAACCGGATTTATTTTAAATAAACCAAACCAAACCAATAATTGAACCGGTTTATTTAACCCAACTTAAACCCCTGCGGGCCGGATCCGGGCCTGACCCGCGACCCGAAACCCGACCCGACCCGTATTTAATTTTAGTGGATCGGGCCGGATCCGCCAGACCCGACCCGACCCGACCCATCACCAACCCGACCCGAAACTCTTTCTCTCCTAACCCGACGCCGGTTCAGCCGACTCCACCCCTTCGCCTCCCCGCCGCTGCCGTTAGTCGCCGCCCGCCGCATAACGGTCGCTTCTCCGCCTCCCAGCGCCGTTTGGCATCCCCGCACCCGCCACCTCGTCGCCTCCCTCACCGGACCGCCTTTCCCTCTCCCTCTTCACCACTATAAAACCCTAACCCTACCCCGCCGGTCGACCCCCGCCGGATCTCCCAGCCTCCGCCGACCAGTCCCCAGCCGCCCCGACTCCGCTCCTCTTCCTCTCCCCCGCCTTTGCCCGACCTCCCTGAGCCACCGCTGCCCTAGCACGATCCCCTCCTCCGACTCAACCACCCTCTCCTCCGGCTCCGCCTCCCGCCTCTAGACTTCGACGCCAGCACCTCCGCCGATTTCCCAGCAGAACCCGACGCCGCCTTCTGCCCTCCGCCCAGTCGATCTCCTCCGTCGGCAGCCCCGGACCACCTCTCCCCAGCCCAGACCTCGCCGCCACCAGTCTCCGGCCATCCCGCTCTGCCCCAGCAGCCTCCGGTGTAGCTCCGGCCTACTCCGGTGGTCGAAGCCCAGAACCCTAACCCTAGGTCGGGCGGACACAGTGTCTCGTGTCGACACGCGAGGACACGAAAACCTAGTTTACGGAGCCCTGTTCAGGTATTCTTTTCTCTCTCCTTGTTGCGCTATTTTCTGTTTCGTCAGTTGTGACGCGTAGGCTGTGTGACCCCCTTGGTGCCCGTACAAACCGTTCGGTGCATCACATCCTGTGGCGATCACGAACCGCGACTCAAAAATAGGAAAACCAATGCTCTGTTTTATCCCGGAACTGATTACGCCCCGCCAAACGGGACGACTTGGTCGCGTGCGGTCTTCATCGATACGTGCGCGTCGTCGATACGGACGTGCGAGATTTCGCAAAAGTTGATTCGGATGTGCGTGCACACCGGAATCAACGCGTATCCGCCGATAACGCCCCGTATCCGTACTTTCTGGTTCTCGCTGTAACTTAGTGTACAGAATCTTCCTGAGATATTCGTGGTGATTCTGTATAGGATGCAGGATTGACATAGACATTAAATTCTTAGATATTATTATGACATGCTGCATTAGCTTTGATCTTGCGTGTCATGGACATGAGATGTGTGATTACATTGGGTGGGGAGAGACACACAGGCTACAGGCTGATCATATATATATGAAACCCCTATTATTGTGGTGCTCAAGACTCTAAGCCCGAGCTTGGCCCACTACGTGTTATTACTGCTATCGGCTCCCCGACACAGAGCTTGTAGTGGTTTCAGCCTGAGTTTTAGTGATGATCTCAACTTGCATATCACTTAGCTGGTTATCTAGTTCACCCTATTATTTCATTTATTTGTTGTACTGCATTTATTTTGGCTTGTATTATCTGTACCTTGCAATGTCCCCTGAGGACCTGGATCCGGATTATGTCCCCAGGATTAGCAGAGGAGATCCACTCTGAGCTTTACAGGATAGGAGCTTTAGCAGGATCAGGTACATACACTGGAGCAGAACCAGGAACCAAGGACTAGGTGATTGTCATGGATTTTTCTGAGTATATGTTTCTTCCATACTCAGTTAGTGATGTTATTTACTTTCTTGTTTAACAAACAATTGTAACAGAATTGATTATCGGGTTGTTCCTCAATTTAATTACTTATAATTTGATGTTGATGTTTGATTTCCTTTTGTTGATTTGTTATATTCATTCTGTGGATGAGATTAGTAGACCCGGACTATTGTAATACAGCTTAAGTATGCCCCGATGGATCCATTAAATTGGGTTTGTCCATCGGTGTGTGCTTCTGGCCATTGCCACGTGTCCAGTCCTTCGATATTTTGGGACTGGGGCGTGACATATATGGAATACTCAATCAAAGAAATAAAGCACGATAAGATATCGAAGAAATAAATGAAATACAAGACCATTCTAAACAACAATAATAGTCTAACCTGCAATCAATAACATCCAAGTCTGCAAGTATGCCGAAAACAAGTCCTCTAAGTCGCAGTCTGAAAAAATATTTTCAGTCAGGATGGAACGAAGTACATCTCTAATAGCAGTTCTAAATTAATGATATAAACTATGTAGCAGCTAATAGACGTAAATATACAATATGGATATACACGTACAAGAGATACACAATAAAGGGAATACTGGAAATAAATACAAGAATAAATAATATGCCAATGAACAAGAATACTAATGACTAAGTGTGTAAGTACTAGCTTTAACATGTGATCGGCTTGGGAACTTGTACACGAATACTGGCCTGGCTAGTCATATGTGCGGTGTATGACCAACACTAACATGAGAACAAGACTTGTACATGAAGGGTATGATCACATATCTACACTAAAATACTCTCCACCCCGACTGGTATAGTAGATCCAACCATGGTACGCTATGGCACGGGATTCTCTAGGAAGGTAGCAAGTCTCCCCGAGAATCAGTGTCCGTACATGCACAAGATAACTAATAAAACAAGACTTGTACAAGATACACCAAATATACCAAATACAAGATAACCGAGAATCAGTGTCTGTACATGCCAAGGAATATGGATAATTACACTAGATATAATGAACATAGAGGATATCATAAATAAGAAACTATCAAAGAATGTACTCGCATGGGGTCCTTAGCTGGAAATACCAATGTCCTGCTCCTGAAGTATCGCAGGATAATCCAATGGTCCTATATACATATAATATAATACAATATAGCATCAGCCATTATACTAGCATACGCACAAACACAATATACTGAACTCAGCAGTTACATAGGGTGACACTGGTCAACTAGGGTCAAGTGTGCGTCTAGTTGTACGGGTGTCACGTCTGTAATTGCTGTGCAAAATAGACAGTCAAAATGATACAGGTCTCGCCAGTACGTCAGTGTACATAAGGCAGTCTACTAATATTTACAGGGTCACAGGTCAATGTAAATAAGGGATATCCGTAATTAACACTAGGGTCTCAAGGTAAATGTATAAATATACATATAGTCTTAGATAGCATATAACATTAAATACTAACAATATATATGTATACCAATTAAATACATATACAATATATATATGTATATATATACTAATTGAATTCATATACTATATATATGTATATATATATACCAATTAAATACATATTAAACATATACTAAATACATACACCCATATACCAAATATACCAATGAACAATATGCGTATACGTGTACGAGTACGTGTACGCAATAAGAAGGAGTGTCTCGAACATGTGCATGCGGAAACGAGGCATTCGTGTCGAGGTCGTCAAGATGAAAGTGCGCGGTTCAGTCGAACGGGACAGTGGGTTTCTTCGGTGAGTCATCGACGGGGTACAGCGGCTTCAGGCGAACAGCGGAGGGGTCGAGTGCAGGCGGGTTCTGGTGATCAGCTCCGGCGGTGCTCGGGGTCGTGCTCCGGCGGGTTCAGGTGGACAGCGGGTTCAACTCCGGCTTCAGGAGAGCGGGTCTGGCGAAAGGCGAGGTGCAGCGAGATGGTCGGGGCTCTGGTCGACGGTAGCGTGGTGGGTGTTCAGTCGACCGAAGATGAAGAAGATGACGGGGGAGGCGGGTCTGGGTCGTGATCTGGTTGGGTGAAGGATGGGGATGAGTGCGGGATGGATGGTGGTGAGCAGCGGGTCGGCTCCAGTCGAGGAGGGTGGAGGAAGAAGATCCGGTCGAGTTATCGAAGGGGTGGCCGGGATGTACAGCGGGGTCGGGCTGTGCTTCAGGGGAGCGGAAGGGAAGTCGGCGGCTGCTGGAGGCGTGGTACAGGTGGAGGAGAACTCGGGAACGGTGGAGAAGAGGGTGGACTCGGTTCAGCGGGTCGGGGCTGCTCCGACAGTGAACTCTGGCGGAGGGTGGCGGCGGAAACAGAGAGAGGGAGATAATGAATAGGGATGGGGGTCGACTGATGGAAGTTTAGGTATGGGTGAATGAAAAATAATAAGGAAAAACAAGATATATATATATATATATATATATATATATATATATATATATATATATATATATATATATATATATATATATATATATATATATGAAAAATTGAGGATTGGGTGTTTGACCTAGAAAATTAGGCTTGGTCAACACCCTCTTGGGATTGGGCCTTTGCTTGTCATGTAGGTATTTCAAGGGCTAGGATTTGGTTTGATTCAAAATGGAGGGTTATGATTATATTGGTTCAAAATAAAGGAGGGCTATGGTTTGAGGAAGTTGATGTTGATGTTGAGTTACACACTCCCAAAAATTATAGAAAAATTAACATGAAAGAGAAATGGGTTTTTTCATGTGTTGTGTCCAATGGGGTGGACACCTTAATATACTTTTGCATAAAAGTGCCCAACAATTGGAAAATTACGCAAAGTTTCGTTTTTTGTTTAATTAATTAAAAATTAATACAATCGGTGTTCTAAAATAAATTAGAAGTACATGTGACTAAAATTAAGTGGGACACAAGTGTTATGAATGAAGAAGACTCAGAAAAGAATATTATCCTAATTTGGGTTACACAAAATGGGTCAAGATTGTGTCTCCAATTTCGATTGGAACGCACAAAGATGCAAAAGTCAAATTTATTGGAATGAAGAATAAATGTCTGCGACAAAAATTGTGCGACTAAAATAAAGTACAAGAGAGCATAATTATAAGTTACACAAGGTCAGAATAGTAGGCTGGCACGTCTAGGACAAAGGTGTAAGATTTGTTGGAAGGCAAAAGCTAGGGTAGCGCTCCAAATATCGAAGCAATGGTAAGGCGCAACAATTAAATAAAATCACGGTAATTAATTATAATCCTCAATATTTAATCCCAAATAATACAAATTAAAATCCAAGATCCTATAATTCGGCCAGGGCTTCATCTGGTGGGCTTCTTGGTCTAGTCTACTAACTCACGCATTAAGGAACACTATACAATATAATATATATCTATACACATATCATGCAATTAATTAAAATAAATATGCACAATACTAATAATATATAAAATAACAAAAATACCCCTATTTCAGAATGTGGTAGTGACAAGTCTACCCTCCATAGAAAAATTTGTCGAAATTTAAGATCCTCAATTGTTGTATTTATTTATTTATCAAAAAATTTAAATTTATCAAACCATATAATCATGAAGTAAATCCCTATTGTTATTTCACAACCTTTCAACATTCTATAGATAACATATTCTTGAAAATCTTCAAGTTTAAAATCATATTTCATTTTTATCGTAATCTCCTCCAAAAATTTAAGTTCATATCTAAATACTCAAAAATTTAATATCCAATCCTCTAATTTAAATTCAATCAATGCACATTATAAAATTAAAAAAAACTCATCCGAAAAATTTGAATCTCAAACACTAATCCATTAATCATCTTACTCCTCTAATTTAAGTCCAATCGATGCGTATTTATAAAATTTAAAACCACATCTATCTAAGTATACCTATATATTCACAGTCTCTAACACACAAGATACACACAAATACACCAATTGTCTATAACCCTCAATTGTGTACTAAAATTTGCACTGTCCGGATTACTTGCACTATTACTTCCAATAATTTATATCCATATTAACTGATACACCAATCTAATATCATTACACAAGGTACTTACTGTTTCTAGCACCTTGCTCAACTAATGCTTGATATAAAAATATTAGCACTATTGGTATGGTAACACTAGCTTCATCATTAGATCACCTCATCACATTCACTAGAACTCATGATCACTTGCACCTTTTATAATACACATATTTTACTTTACTCTCAAAGGTAGGCATATGATTCCATATCTCGATTGATGTATACGTATCTTCTTTTAAATCTTTTACAGGCTGATACACTAATCTGTGATACACTTCATTCCTTCTGTAAACACCCTAAATTTTTGAGAATAATTTTAAATGAAGTTATTTCGTTTTGGGAATTTTTGGAAACTTAAAACCAGGATGAGTGTGATTTAAAGAAATAATTTTAAGTGTGGCTAGATGGGGTTAAAATATTCTGGAAGTAAAAATTTATTGTGTATGATGGAGAACCGGATGCATGGCATTTTTCGGTGAATTAATCGGACACCGGAGCAACGTATCGAGGACCAAAAGCAATTGGATTGTAAACCGAACCCAAACGAACCAAACCCAAACCCACCAACCCGAAACCCGCAGGGAAACCCTAGCTACCGGAGTTCCTGTAGCAGCTATAAAGGGGCTGCCTCGACATCCGTGTGGCCCTCATCCCCCAACTACCAGCCGCCACCGAAACCCTAGTTTCATCCCCGCCGCCGACTTCATCCATCCCTCACGAACGAGCAACCCCTAAACCCTAACCTCCCGCCGCCGTCCACTGCGGCCGACCTAGCCGCTGAACCGTTGACCCACCCATCGGAGCCCTAGGTCGCCGGCGACTTCGACCAGCAAGCACCGCCGCTCGACTCCACGAGCGACTCCACGACCCAGCACCTGACCGCGATCCCCGCCGAGCCGTTGATTCCGCTGCCCTCGCCCACCGAGCCGACAGTTCATCCGCCCAGTCCACCCCGACGTCTCCCGAGCGCCTCCCCGCTGCCTCGAGACGACCCCTCCGGCGAAGGCCAAACGCTGACTCAGACGCAGAAGAACCCTAGGCGAGAGCCAGTACTCAGCGGACACAACTCAGCGGTGTCGAGTTGATCCTCGGACACAAGGGAATTCAGACTCGCGAGGCTCTGTTCAGGTACCGGTTTCTTCCTCATCGTGACTCCGTTTTCAATTCTGCCAGCTGCTATGCGTAGACTGTATACCCCTCTCGGTGCCCGTGCAATTCGCTCGGTGCATCGCGTCCTGTAGCGATCGTACACCGCGATCCAAAACAGGAAAAAACAACGCCCTGTTTCACCTCGGAACTGAATCCGCCCCGCCAATCGGGACGACTTGGTCGCACGCGGTCTTTACCAAACTGTGCGCGACGTTGATACGGTCGTGTAGGATTTCGCAGAAGTCGATTCGGAGGTGTGTGCACCCCGGAATCAACGCGTATCCGCCGACGACACACCGTATCCGTCCTTCCTGGAACACGCTGTAACTTCGTGTATACACGTCGGATCGAGACGAAACTTGCGCCATCGGACTCGTAGCAATACGCTGGTCCTGTGAGCCAAGTTTGGTTCGATTCTGAGGACGTTGACAAAACCACGTATCGTGGGCCCCACAGGCTCTACTTGACCGGTGATTTTGTGATCGGCTCATCGGAATCCAATTCTGGAAGTTCCGTTGGGTTCGTATCATCGTTCCTGACTTGTAGGCACTGAGTTTGACTAATTTGGAGACCTTTGACCCTGACACGCTTTTCGGTGCAAAGTGGCCCACAAGTGGAACCCGCTTTGGTCCGGAAATGACCATTTTGCCCCTGTGTCCAAATTGGACGTAAGGACAGGCATTTCTAGCAGTTTGATACCTTCTGAGACTGTTGATGATATTTATTACAGCATCTGGAGTAGCCCCTACCGGTTCCACAGATCCCAGGACGACAGTTGATATTCGGACATCAGGCAAGTGTACCTTGCCAAACTCTGCAGCTTAGTTATTTATTTTCCTTGCTATATATATATTACTGTGCATGCTCAACCTAGGACCGTTTGACATACTTAGCGTCCGATTATCAGTCGGGTGCCAACATCGTACGCGGTGTTGGGTAATGTCATCTAGATATGGACATACGTGACACTTTATCTTCTCGTACTGGTCATACCAAGTACACTTGACCCAGGACACTGGACACTGATCATGAGACAGGATCTTCCCGAGATATTCGTGGTGATCCTGTATAGGTTGCAGGACTTATAGAGATACTATATTCTAGATACATTATGACTTGTGCATTAGTTATGACCCCGCGGACATGGACGTGAGACGTTATGTTCATGATTTGTGTGGTTACATTGGGTGGGGAGAGACACACAGACTACAGGCTGATTATATATATACACCCCTATTACCGTGAGGCACAAGACTCTATAGCCGAGCTTGGCCCATTACTCATATTTACTGCTGCTACCGGCTCCCCTACACAGAGCTTGTAGTATGCTTCAGCCTGAGTTCTAGTGCTGCTCTTATCTTGCATATCACTTAGCTGGTTATCTTAGTATTCCCTTATTGTTTCATCTATTGCTGGATAGATTCACAGGCTACAGGTTGATATTATTATGTCGGCTACTCAGTCTCCCGCTGAGCTAGACCACCCCATGATACCCCTGCTACAGGCTCCCCTACACAGAGCTTGTAGAGGTTCAACCTGAGTACTATTGATATTCTCTCTTGCATTATACAGATGTTACATACTTACCCTGCTTATCTCATTATTGCTGCACTGTTTATATTCTGGCTTGTTTTATTTCCTGTACCTTGCTATGTCCCCTGAGGACCTGGATATGGATTTTGTCCCCAGATTTTGCAGAACAGGTTTACCCCGAGGTTTACGGGACTGCAGCAGGAGGAGCCGATCCAGGAGCTGTACCACCATCTGATGGCGAGGTCTTAGCTGAAGACTTCTCTTGAGCATCCATGTTCATGCTCAGTTTTTATTTATTATTTCAGTCTTTTCTTTTCTGGTCTGTAGAACCATTGTACTAGATATTTATCGGGCTGTTCCCCGAAGTACTTTGTGAGACTTGCTGATGATTTACATTCCTCATTTATTATGTGGATCATATTTTATATCTTGTGTGGATGAGATTAGTTGTGCCATGATTGTCGTAGACTTGTTTTACAGCTTAAGTATGCCCTGATGGATCCATTATATTGAGTTGGTCCATCGGTGCGTACTGCTGGCCATTATCACGCGTCCGATCCCTCGGTAGTTTGGGACTGGGGCGTGACATGGTTTTTGTGGTGGCCCATGCAGGTCTACGACTAAATAGTTCGGTTTCAACTTAGGGACCGGACCAGCCTGCCCTAAGGATAGTATAAACTATAGGATCTCATCCATCATTTAACCATTTGTTGAACTCTATATCGAACTCGAAATTTTTACTTGAACTGCATCCTGTATTGATTCCTCTGAGCGTTCTCATAGTTTATCTTTTGATTTCAGAGCAATGGATTCCGAGAACAGAGATGATATTCCTTTGGAGACACCACACGACGCTGTGATTACTTATGGAGATGGAGTGACCCCTGGAAGTGGAGGACAAGCATCGCAGAGCGATCAAACCGGTCAGCCTAATCCAAGGTTCCGGAGAGATGACATCCCACCTCCACCACAGTTCACTCCCCAGATGCCAGCTTTCCCACCAGGACAAGCCATGGATGGGCAACAAATGTTTCAGATGATGTATGCTATGATGCAAGCACAGCAGCAGATTCAGCAAGAGGCCCATCGGCAGGAGGCCGAGTATCTGAGGACCAGCCTGGTATCCGCATTGGAGCAGGCTAATCCAGCAGCGAGGCGAACATCGACGGGATCTATCACCGACTTCCGTCATCTCAAGCCTCGCACATTTTCTGGTAAAGAAGGGCCAACGGAAGTTCATGAGTGGCTCACAAACATTCAGCATCAGCTGGAAGCCGCTGAACTTCCAAGAGAGAGATGGATGACTGCAGTCAGAATGCAGTTAACTGATAATGCGCACCACTGGTGGTTAGCAGAAGAAAGGAGACTTGGACAGGACAGAGTCACATGGGAAGAGTTCTCCAGACTCTTCCAAGAGATGTACATCCCGGCAGTTGCAAGGTCAGAGCTCAGGGACAAGTTCAACCGCCTCATCCAGGGCAGCATGACAGTAGAAGAATACAATTCTGAATTTATTCGCCTGAGCCGCTTTGCTCCAACATTGATTTCGACAGAGGAGGAGAAAGCGGAAAAGTTCTTTGACGGGTTGAAGTTCGAACTCCAAAGATTGATTGGCTCAGTGGCACCTACAAATTATACTGATGTTCTAGCAGCAGCGCGACGCATGGAGCGCGTCACTAGAAGGGAATCGAATCTGAAGAGGCCAAACACCTCCGCACCAACCAAGGCAGCACATGGAGATTCTGCAAAACGATTCCAGAGGAGTACGCCAGATAGAGCAGCGCACAGGGCCATATCCCTTCCTACTTGTCATCACTGCGGCAAGGTAGGACACATTGAGAGAGAATGCCGACGCAAGTTGGGACTCTGCCTAGCTTGCGGGTCCAACCAGCATCAGACCAGAGACTGCACCGAGCGAAGAGAGGGAGCACCGAGATTAGCTTTGCCTGCACCACGACCAGCGCATCCAGCCGTAGGAGCACAGCAGGCAGGAGTTGGTGGAGTCAGACCACCAGCCCCAGGAGGGAATCAGCAGAGACCACCCCTAGCACCGCAGGCAGCTTTATTTCAGCAGGCTCAGCAGCAGCGAGGCCAAGCCCAGGGCCGAGGACAGGCATTCACCTTAGCTGTTGAGGAGGAGGCTACAGCAGGCGAGGTCATCGCAGGTACTATTTTAGTAGCTTCATTACCTGCAGTAGCATTATTTGATTCTGGAGCATCACATTCATTTATAGCAGCTAGCTTTGTAGCCACCCATAGAGTAGCTACCGCACCCCTCCCGAAGATGAAGAGGATTCTTACGGGAGGCGGTATTATTCCAGTTAGTGATGTCTGTAGATCATGTTCTGTAGTCGTATGTGGCCGAGAAATGCGAGCACAGTTTCTGATATTTTCTATGCCGGATTATGACGTCGTACTTGGTATGGACTGGTTAAGTCAGTACCATGCGACTCTTGATTGCCGAATTGGGCGGGTTATATTTAGACCGCCTGGACATCCAGAATTTGAGTTTCTCCGAGGAGCAGTAGAGCAAGGAGTTCAGCCTACTCTTAGGGTACTATCTGTAGAAGGGGAGACAGGTTACCCGAGAGTCATATCAGAATTTGTGGATGTATTTCCTGATGATCTTCCAGGTTTACCGCCTGATCGGGAAATAGAATTCATAATAGACTTAACTCCAGGAGCAGAGCCAATCACTTCAACAGTTTATCGACTAGCACCCAAGGAGTTAGTTGAGTTGAAAGCACAGGTTGATGATCTTTTGGAGAAGGGTTTCATTCGGCCCAGTGTTTCACCTTGGGGAGCACCCATATTATTTGTGCCGAAGAAGGATGGAACAGTACGGTTATGCATTGATTACCGGGCACTCAATGCTGTAACCATCAAGAACAGGTATCCCCTACCCCGCATTGATGATCTATTCGATCAATTGAGTGGTGCAAGGGTATTTTCGAAGATTGACCTTCGATCCGGCTATCATCAGATCAAGGTAAGGAAGGAAGACATCCCGAAGACAGCTTTCAGGACAAAGTATGGGCATTATGAGTTCTTGGTGATGCCGTTTGGCTTAACCAACGCACCAGCAGTGTTTATGAGCTTAATGAACAGGGTCTTTCATCAGTTCTTGGATAAATTCGTAGTGGTATTCATTGACGACATCCTCATATATTCCAAGAGCCCTGAAGAGCACGAGGAACATCTTAGAATCGTGTTAGAGACCTTGAGACAGGAGAAGTTATATGCCAAGCTTAGTAAGTGTGAGTTCTGTATGGACAAAGTACCTTTCTTGGGACACATCATATCAGGAGAAGGACTTTCAGTGGATCCAGAGAAAGTTGCGGCAATAGAGACTTGGCCTACACCTACATCAGTTGCAGAGGTAAGAAGTTTTCTCGGACTTGCGGGATATTACCGAAGGTTCGTAGAAAATTTCTCAAGGATTGCAGAACCAATGACAAAGCTGACACGGAAGGATCAGGAGTTTATATGGACAGAAGACTGCTAGAAGGCTTTTGAAGAACTGAAGAGAAGATTAACAACAGCACCTGTCTTGACTCTTCCTTCGGGGTCGGGAGGTTTTGTTGTTTACAGTGATGCATCAGACAGTGGACTAGGATGTGTTTTGATGCAACATGGCAAGGTCATTGCTTATGCATCGAGACAGTTGAAGGACCACGAGAAGAACTACCCAACACATGATCTGGAATTAGCAGCAGTGATATTTGCATTGAAGATATGGAGGCACTATCTTTATGGAGAGAGGGTAGAAATCTTCACCGATCACAAGAGTCTGAAGTATGTATATACTCAGAAGGAGCTAAACATGAGGCAGAGACGCTGGCTGGAACTGATGGTAGATTTTGACATCGATCTGCAGTATCATCCGGGGAAGGCGAATGTTATTGCAGACGCACTGAGCAGGAAGCCTATGGCCTATTTCTTGACGGTGCAGCCCGAGTTATTGAGAGATTTGCAGGAGTTACAGATAGAGGTCGTCTTACCGGGACAGAATGGATTGATGGCTAATCTTGAGATTCAGTCATCCCTCGTGGAGAAGATTAAGGAGGCATTGCCCACCGATGCTAGATTCCGAAGACTCAAAGAAAGGACAGAAGCCGGCATTCAGACAGGACTTCGCATCCACGAAGACGGGACCTTGAGGTTTGGAAACCGCTTGTATGTTCCAAATGGAGAATTGAGACAGGAGTTAATGACTGAAGCGCATAGCTCTATGTACTCTGTTCACCCAGGAGGAACCAAGATGTATCGGGACTTGAGACAGTATTACTGGTGGCATGGAATGAAGAGAGAGATCGCGAGATTTGTGGCCAAATGTTTAGTATGTCAGCAAGTGAAGACGGAGCATCAGAGAACTGCAGGTATGTTACAACCGCTCCCGATACCGGAATGGAAGTGGGAGCACATCACGATGGACTTTGTCACAGGATTTCCGAAGAGCCCCAGCGGAAGAGACGCAGTATGGGTGATCGTGGATCGACTCACTAAATCGGCACACTTCTTGCCATTTAGAGTTGGACAATCCACAGAGGTACTAGCTGACATGTATATGCGACAAATCGTCAAATTACATGGAGTACCTGTTAGTATTGTATCGGATCGAGATTCGAGATTTACATCTCATTTCTGGAGAAGCATGCAAGAGAGTCTCGGCACCAGACTCAAGTTCAGCACTGCATACCACCCGCAGACAGATGGCCAATCGGAACGCACCATTCAGATATTGGAGGACATGTTGCGATCATGTATGCTAGACTTTGGAGGATCTTGGGAAGATCATTTGCATTTAGTAGAGTTCTCCTACAATAACAGTTATCAGGCCAGCATTCAGATGGCACCCTTCGAAGCTTTATACGGAAGGAAGTGCAGGTCACCTATATGCTGGAGTGACGTCGGTGAACGTCAAATACTAGGTCCAGAATTGGTAACGCAGACGGTGGAGAAGGTAAAGCAGATACAGAATCATCTACGGGCAGCTCAGGACCGACAGAAGCATTGGGCAGACACGCACAGACGTCCCCTAGAGTTCAAAGAAGGGGATCACGTATTCTTGAGGATTTCGCCCACTCGGGGTACTATCAGATTCGGGAGCAGAGGCAAGCTGAGCCCAAGGTATATTGGGCCATTTGACATTCTAGAGCGCGTTGGTGAGGTGGCTTATCGGCTTGCATTACCTCCATCCTTAGAGGGAGTGCATGACGTATTCCACGTCTCCCAGTTGCGAAGGTACGTGACCGACCCAAGTCACGTAGTCGATCATTCAGAGATCGCAGTAGGCCCGAGCTTGAGATATGAGGAACAACCAGTTGGCATCCTCGACGTCAGTGAGAAGACATTGCGGGGACAGACAATCAGACTGGTCCGAGTAGCATGGAAACATCATTCACCAGGCGAATCGACTTGGGAACGAGAAGATAGTATGCGTCAACGATATCCCCATTTGTTCGAGGAGACAGTTGTAAACTAGGTCACCTTGTATTTCCATAACCCTTCTTTAGTAACTTATTCTTTGATTGCGAGGACGCAATCCTTTTAAGGAGGGAAGATTGTAAACACCCTAAATTTTTGAGAATAATTTTAAATGAAGTTATTTCGTTTTGGGAATTTTTGGAAACTTAAAACCAGGATGAGTGTGATTTAAAGAAATAATTTTAAGTGTGGCTAGATGGGGTTAAAATATTCTGGAAGTAAAAATTTATTGTGTATGATGGAGAACCGGACGCATGGCATTTTTCGGTGAATTAATCGGACACCGGAGCAACGTATCGAGGACCAAAAGCAATTGGATTGTAAACCGAACCCAAACGAACCAAACCCAAACCCACCAACCCGAAACCCGCAGGGAAACCCTAGCTACCGGAGTTCCTGTAGCAGCTATAAAGGGGCTGCCTCGACATCCGTGTGGCCCTCATCCCCCAACTACCAGCCGCCACCGAAGCCCTAGTTTCATCCCCGCCGCCGACTTCATCCATCCCTCACGAACGAGCAACCCCTAAACCCTAACCTCCCGCCGCCGTCCACTGCGGCCGACCTAGCCGCTGAACCGTTGACCCACCCATCGGAGCCCTAGGTCGCCGGCGACTTCGACCAGCAAGCACCGCCGCTCGACTCCACGAGCGACTCCACGACCCAGCACCTGACCGCGATCCCCGCCGAGCCGTTGATTCCGCTGCCCTCGCCCACCGAGCCGACAGTTCATCCGCCCAGTCCACCCCGACGTCTCCCGAGCGCCTCCCCGCTGCCTCGAGACGACCCCTCCGGCGAAGGCCAAACGCTGACTCAGACGCAGAAGAACCCTAGGCGAGAGCCAGTACTCAGCGGACACAACTCAGCGGTGTCGAGTTGATCCTCGGACACAAGGGAATTCAGACTCGCGAGGCTCTGTTCAGGTACCGGTTTCTTCCTCATCGTGACTCCGTTTTCAATTCCGCCAGCTGCTATGCGTAGACTGTATACCCCTCTCGGTGCCCGTGCAATTCGCTCGGTGCATCGCGTCCTGTAGCGATCGTACACCGCGATCCAAAACAGGAAAAAACAACGCCCTGTTTCACCTCGGAACTGAATCCGCCCCGCCAATCGGGACGACTTGGTCGCACGCGGTCTTTACCAAACTGTGCGCGACGTTGATACGGTCGTGTAGGATTTCGCAGAAGTCGATTCGGAGGTGTGTGCACCCCGGAATCAACGCGTATCCGCCGACGACACACCGTATCCGTCCTTCCTGGAACACGCTGTAACTTCGTGTATACACGTCGGATCGAGACGAAACTTGCGCCATCGGACTCGTAGCAATACGCTGGTCCTGTGAGCCAAGTTTGGTTCGATTCTGAGGACGTTGACAAAACCACGTATCGTGGGCCCCACAGGCTCTACTTGACCGGTGATTTTGTGATCGGCTCATCGGAATCCAATTCTGGAAGTTCCGTTGGGTTCGTATCATCGTTCCTGACTTGTAGGCACTGAGTTTGACTAATTTGGAGACCTTTGACCCTGACACGCTTTTCGGTGCAAAGTGGCCCACAAGTGGAACCCGCTTTGGTCCGGAAATGACCATTTTGCCCCTGTGTCCAAATTGGACGTAAGGACAGGCATTTCTAGCAGTTTGATACCTTCTGAGACTGTTGATGATATTTATTACAGCATCTGGAGTAGCCCCTACCGGTTCCACAGATCCCAGGACGACAGTTGATATTCGGACATCAGGCAAGTGTACCTTGCCAAACTCTGCAGCTTAGTTATTTATTTTCCTTGCTATATATATATTACTGTGCATGCTCAACCTAGGACCGTTTGACATACTTAGCGTCCGATTATCAGTCGGGTGCCAACATCGTACGCGGTGTTGGGTAATGTCATCTAGATATGGACATACGTGACACTTTATCTTCTCGTACTGGTCATACCAAGTACACTTGACCCAGGACACTGGACACTGATCATGAGACAGGATCTTCCCGAGATATTCGTGGTGATCCTGTATAGGTTGCAGGACTTATAGAGATACTATATTCTAGATACATTATGACTTGTGCATTAGTTATGACCCCGCGGACATGGACGTGAGACGTTATGTTCATGATTTGTGTGGTTACATTGGGTGGGGAGAGACACACAGACTACAGGCTGATTATATATATACACCCCTATTACCGTGAGGCACAAGACTCTATAGCCGAGCTTGGCCCATTACTCATATTTACTGCTGCTACCGGCTCCCCTACACAGAGCTTGTAGTATGCTTCAGCCTGAGTTCTAGTGCTGCTCTTATCTTGCATATCACTTAGCTGGTTATCTTAGTATTCCCTTATTGTTTCATCTATTGCTGGATAGATTCACAGGCTACAGGTTGATATTATTATGTCGGCTACTCAGTCTCCCGCTGAGCTAGACCACCCCATGATACCCCTGCTACAGGCTCCCCTACACAGAGCTTGTAGAGGTTCAACCTGAGTACTATTGATATTCTCTCTTGCATTATACAGATGTTACATACTTACCCTGCTTATCTCATTATTGCTGCACTGTTTATATTCTGGCTTGTTTTATTTCCTGTACCTTGCTATGTCCCCTGAGGACCTGGATATGGATTTTGTCCCCAGATTTTGCAGAACAGGTTTACCCCGAGGTTTACGGGACTGCAGCAGGAGGAGCCGATCCAGGAGCTGTACCACCATCTGATGGCGAGGTCTTAGCTGAAGACTTCTCTTGAGCATCCATGTTCATGCTCAGTTTTTATTTATTATTTCAGTCTTTTCTTTTCTGGTCTGTAGAACCATTGTACTAGATATTTATCGGGCTGTTCCCCGAAGTACTTTGTGAGACTTGCTGATGATTTACATTCCTCATTTATTATGTGGATCATATTTTATATCTTGTGTGGATGAGATTAGTTGTGCCATGATTGTCGTAGACTTGTTTTACAGCTTAAGTATGCCCTGATGGATCCATTATATTGAGTTGGTCCATCGGTGCGTACTGCTGGCCATTATCACGCGTCCGATCCCTCGGTAGTTTGGGACTGGGGCGTGACACCTTCCATGACCAATCTTGATGTTTCTCAACCCATGGCATCTCATTAATACCCTTTATGCATATACATTTCTTTACTCTTGACACACCCAAGTAATCAACCATCAAATTGAATATCATGTTCTATTAATTTTTAACACAAGTTTCCTTGATACTTAATTGCTTACATGGATCACCCAACTACATAAATTCATGACTATCCAGGACTGGCATGCTGACTCTGATACTTACTCTTGGAACCATCTGATATTCTTTACTCCTCCTTCTACTTATAGTACCAATACTAACTACAATGGCACCTATTATAGAACTATTGCTACAAGGCACTATGCTATGGGTTAACTCTAGATTGATGCCTACTGCTCACATGTCCAACCAAGAAACACTTACAAACTCACAAGGCACACTCTCAATAGTCAACACTAATACAAGACACAGACCTAATTGTAAGTCACCAATTATCACACTAACAAGGATCTTAAAGAAATAAATCTCAAAGGAACTGGACTAAGGACTGAAGATATCTCTATTGCCAAGCAAAATAATGGAACAAAGTCCTATAATAACAGAAGTGGATAAGTATTGAGATGATACTTTAAGAACCAATTTAATATATAATCTGATAATCATACACATCTGTCTGAAATTATGACACTCAGAATCCTCGCCACGCCAGTAAGCATAGCTGCGATAAACGATAGGTTCCAAAACTAAGGTATGCAACTCTATAATCATGTCATCTAAAATCCTCGCCACGCCAACCGGTATGGCTGTAAAAAATTCTAAATTCATAACTAAGATATGTACATCCGAAATCAGGTTCCTATATTTCTGCCACAATACCTAATGTGGCTGCGATAAACTCTAGGCTCCATAACCAAAGTAGATGTTTTACCTTTCTCACTGTCCTCATCAATATATGTTATCAGATAATACTGTAAATTTTTAGTCCGTAAAATTTATCTCGATATGAAATCAAACTCAACAACGACACAAAGAATTAAATTTAACAACTCATCAACGAGAATCAAATTCAATAACAACCAGTAAGAACGGACGAAAACAAGGGAAAATATTTAAGTTGGAAATTCTAATAAGATTCTCAAGGGTCATCCCAGGAATCTCTTAAGAAATATGTGATTGAGTATCCTCTCTCATCCTAGTCTCCTATGTCCTATATCCTATCGCAGGCACGTAGTAGTACAACTAAGACGTCGCACTACCATGATATCGCACAACTTGCGAAGCTTGACCTGCATGGGCCACCACTAAAAACGTGTCACGACCCACACCCAGAATTTGGGGCACGTGTCACGCCCCAGTCCCAAATTCTGAGGGACTAGCCACGTGGCAATGGCCGACATCACACACCAATGGGCAAACCCAATTTAATGGACCCATCGGGGTGTACTTAAGTTGTAAACCAACAATAAGGGTCTAATATACTAATCTCATCCACTGAAATGAATACATTACTATGAAATATAAATCAACATCAAGTCTCAATAAAATATATCTCGGGGAACAACCCGAAGATAAGTCTGATACAATAGTTCATTAAACAAGAAATAAAAGAGTCTAATAACAGCAAAGACTGAGTGTAGAATAAACAGGTACTCAGGAGAAATCCTCAGCGATCACCTCGTCCTCGGATTCTGGTACTGATCTGAAGACTGCTCCTGTCCCATACACCTCGCGGTAGATCTCCTCTGCTAAACCTGGGGACATAATCCGGATTCCAGGTCCTCAGGGGACATAGCAAGGTACAAGAATAACTCAAGCCAAAATAAATGCAGTACAATAATAAATGAATCAATAGGGTAAACTATATAACCAGCTAAGTAATATGCAATATAAGAGCATGAATCATACTCAGGCTGAGACTACTATAGGCTCTGTGTCGGGAAAACCCATAGCAGCATTCTCTCGAAGGGCCAGTACTTGTGCCAAAGCTCTGTGTCAGAGTCTAAGACACCTCCAGATAACTATATATATATAATATATAATCATCCTTTAGTATGGTAAGTCTCTCCCTACCCAATGTAATCACACGTCTCATGTCCATGACACGCAAGATAATATCTAATGCAGCAAGTCATAATGATATCTAAGCACATGCAATATTTATGTCACGAATCATGTAATCTATACAAAATCACCATGAATATCTCAGGAAGATTCTGTCTCATGAATAGTGTTAGGTGTCCTGTGGTATGATGTCACGCCCCAGTCCCAAAATACGTAGGACTAGGAATATGTAACACGCCAGCCGTATGTATACAAACTCCAATATATGGAAACCATATACACACGTACGCTATACATGAATATCCAATTCATCAGTGGTAATGTACTATCACATGATGTCACATGCAATCTATATCTCATCCACAGCATAAATAACCAGATAAATAGAAATAAATAACTGAATATCAAGATGAGTATCAAGGTATGATAGTCTGATGGAAACAAATCTACTGCAAATCGACTATACCAAAACTACTAAAGAGAGAAGAGAATCAATCCAATATAAGATAAATGTCTCTAACAGAATAGCAACTAGAATCCCTAAACAGCTGCAATGAATCACATATAATCCGAAGGTAAGACCTCCTTAGTCTGATAAGTAGCGTCAGGTCCAGGTCCATACTCCTGTGGATACTCCTGCTCGTTTATATCTAGAAAGGTACCAGGTCCTCAGAGGGACATAACAAGATACATATAAACATGACAATGAAGTACTGAAATGTAAACATCCAATGGTCGCCTAACCGTCTAAGTGAATGCAGTTTGAGAATAACTTTCCACCAAGTTGGCTATTTAGCTAAAAATGGGATTGGCGTGACTCTCTTGGAGAATCAACGGCCTACAAAGCATGTCATCTTTTGAACGGCAGAGGCCGCCTGATAATATATAATATATAGTGGTCATCACCACCCGTCGCTCCGGCGGAGCGTCCGGGTGCACAAGGAAAAAAAGTGCAAAGGAGCCCAAATGCCTTACTTGTTGTTCTCCCTACCCCATGCTCTAAGCATGTCACATCCATAACACGATAAATCCTCTAAATAACTGCCAGGTCTACTAGCATGCAAAGTTTCTATCGGCAGTTATCCCTATCCGTCGCACGACCTATACGTACCAGTGGCCAGCCGAGTACGCAAGTCGGTGTCCTACATGTGACTCACACTTGTGTAAGAATAGTGTTATGGCCAATAAAACATAAAATGTCTCATGATAATGGGGTGGTCTCATAAAGTAGGTCCAATGCATATACATAAATAAAAACAGAACACGACGACACCGTCGTTGTACCCAAGTTTCCTTGGACACGCAATTTATATAACAGTTAAAATATATAAACTAAAATAAACAAAATTAAAATATGCATGCATCATATGGAATGTAAATATAATACAATGGCAAGGTATACTTGTCTGGCAAGAAATCTGTACAGTGAAAGTGTCCAAATGTCAAGGACACGGAATCAGAAACTAATGGCTCCGAACAAACGTCTTCGGATGCTGAAATAGACATCACCAACATTTTCGAAATCAGCGAGATAGCTAGAAATTATTACCCTTTCGTCCAATTTGGACACAGGGGCAAAACGGTAATTTTGGGTCAAAGTGGGGTCCACATGTGGCCTACCTTGCACCGAAAAGTGTGCCAGGGATAACGGTCTCTAAATAGGACAAATTATAGGTCAAACGAACTCTAAATGTCAGTACGAACTCAATGGTATATCCAATTATAGATTTCGGTGAGCCGAACACAATTTTGCCCAAAAAGTCAACCGTAGGGCCCGCCAATTGGTGACTTGGTCAACTATCTCAGAATTGCGTGAAAATTGGGTCACAGGACCAGCGCGATACCACGAGTCTATTGGCGTAAGTTTCATCACATTCTGACGAGCGTGCACTAAATGCGCAGCAATTTTGCAAAAGTTGCGACACGGGGGATTTTCTGCGGATACGGACTGATTTCGATGCGCACACGTGTCCAAATTATTTTCCGTGAAAGTCCATATGTCCGGGTATACTGTGCGTACCTTTTGGTACACTTGGTACATGACGGAGCGGTCCTGTTTGGCGGGGCGCGCTCCGTATCACAATTTCTAAAATTTGGTAAAAAGCATATTTTTGGGGTTTTCTAATTAATTTAGTTCTACACACAACAATTAATAAATTATTGTATTTAACAAAAAATAAACTAGGTCAAGTGGTCTTCGCATACCAAAAAGAAAAACTGGATTCGGATCTCTGTGGTGGGAGATATGAATCTGTGAACATAGGTAGTTACCACAGTTTTCTGCGATACCCCAAAGTTGTCATTTTTTGCCATCTTGGTCGCTGTTTTCGCCTAGGTTGACGCCTTATTCGAGGTCATCTAATGCATAGATATGGAAGGGAGTTAAGTCATGAACATAATGGTAAAGACGGGGTCGAGTTTAGTCGAGCGATGGCACAGAAAACGCGTTGTGAACACAGGTACTCTGCAATTCCAAACTGTCGCGGTTGTGCGCGGAGTCGCGGTCGTCGGCGAGCGGTTGCTCTGGCGACTGGCTGGGCGGCGCGGCGGTCAGGTGGCTCGGCGACGGTATCATGGGGAAGGAGGAGTTGATCTTAGGGTTAGGGTTTTGTAAAACGTAATATATATATATTAATATATATATATATAGGGAGATGGAGAAAGGGGGGATCATACGCGCGAGGTTGCTGCGGTTTGCAGCTGCTGCTGCTTAAGCGGCTGGGTAGGGTTAAGGAATTAAGAAGGGTTTGGGTTCAAGTGGTTAACGGGTTTGGTTTAGACCCAATAAGAATCTATTTGTTTTTCTTTTTCTTTTCCAAATCCTTTTTTATTTCTTTTTATTTCTTTTTCTTTTCTAATTCTTTTTTTTTAGAATAAACTATATATATATATATATATATATATATATATATATATATATATAGAAAATTCTAGAAATTATATTAGTGCATACCATTAAGCTATCAACTGTCCAAAGGGTCTCCTACATGGAATAAATTAGGAAAAATTTATAATGGCTCCATAAATCCCCTAAATGCACAAACACCTAAAATAAAAATTAAATAAAATCTATTTTCTCTAATTAGCTCATAATTACTATAATTCAATTAATAATTAATTAAAAATTTTAATACAGTTTTTAGGATTAGGGGTTTTACATTCTACCCAACTTATAAAAATTTCGTCCTCGAAATTAAAACTAAGCCACGATAGAAAGTCAAAGATGGTATAAGATATAAATTAACAAAGTAATTTTATACCTTGGTCTGCGAATAGGTTCGGAAAATGCTTGCGCATGTCGTCCTTGCGCTCCCACGTAGATTCTTCTAGCGTGCCATGCTTCCATGCCATGCGAACTAAGGGAATAGACTGGTTCCTCAACACTTTCTCTCGACGATCAAGGATTCCCACGGGTTGCTCTTGGTATGACAAGCTCGGCCCAATGGTGATCTCCGAATGGTCGAGGACTATTGTCTGCCATATATCGCCTGAGCTGCGATACATGGAATACGTCATGTACTCCCTTAAGTGAAGGTGGAAGCGCAAGTCGATATGCCATTTCTTCCACTCTCTCTAGCACGTCAAATGGTCCAATATACCTTGGAATCAACTTGCCACGTCCTCCTAATCGAATGGTGCCTCTGGTAGGTGATATCCTCAAGAAGACATGATCGCCCTCTTTAAACTCCAAGGGACGACGATGAAGGTCTGCCCACTGCTTCTGCCTGTCTTGTGCTGCTCGCAAGTGCCCTTGTATCTTCTTAACTGTCTCAACGATGTTCACTACCAACTCTGGTCCCATTATCTGACGTTCTCCCACGTCACTCCAATACACAGGAGACCTACACTTTCTTTAATACAATGCTTCAAATGGAGCCATCTGAATACTCGCTTGATAGCTATTGTTGTAAGGAAACTCCACAAGATGTAGGTGATCCTCCCATGATCCTCCAAAGTCTAACATACAAGCCCTCAACATGTCCTCCAATGTCTGAATAGTATGCTCTGACTGCCCATTTGTCTGCGGGTGATAAGATGTACTGAACTTCAGACGAGTTCCAAGACTCTCTTGCATGCTCCTCCAAAAGTGCGATATGAAGCGTGAATCCTTGTCTGATACAATGCTGACTGGTATGCCGTACAATCTTATGATCTGCCTCATATATAAGTCAGCCAAAGCTTCTGTAGACTGACCAACTCTAAAAGGTAAGAAATGTGCTGACTTGGTGAGTTGGTCCACTATTACCCATACTGCATCTCTTCCACTTGGGCTCATAGGAAAACCCGTGACGAAGTCCATAGTGATGTGCTCCCACTTCCACTCTGGAATCGAAAGTGGTTGCAATAATCCTGCTGTTCTCTGGTGCTCCGCCTTTACTTGCTGACATACTAGACATTTAGCTATAAAGCGAGCTATCTCTCTTTTTATTCCATGCCACAAAAACTGCTGGCCCAAGTCACGATACATCTTGGTGCCTCCAGGATGAATAGAATATATCAAACTATGAGCTTCTGTCATTAGCTCCTGTCGAATCTCTCCATTTGGAACATAAAGACGATCACCACATCGTAATATCCCATCATCATGAATGCGCAATCCTGTCTGCTCTCTGGCCTATGTCCTTTCCTTCAATCTCCTAAATCTGGCGTCTGTAGGCAAAGCTGCCTTAATCCTCTCTACTAATGATGATTGTACTTGCAAGTTAGCTAATGTCCCATCTGCTCCGGGTAATATCACTTCAATGTCAAGACCTTGCAAGTCTTCCAATAATTCCTTCTGTGTTGTCAAGAAGTAAGCTGCTGGTTTCCGGCTTAACGCGTCTGCTACAACGTTATCCTTGCCTAGGTGATAATGTAGCTCTATCTCAAAATCTTTTATCAACTCGAGCCATGAACGTTGCCTCATATTTAACTCCTTCTGTGTGAAGACGTACTTGAGGCTTTTGTGGTCTGTAAAGATCTCCAATCGTTCCCCATATAAGTAATGTCTCTATAGCTTTAGAGCAAATACAACGGCTGCAAGTTCCAAGTCATGAGTCGGATAATTCTTCTCATGCACTCGTAACTGCCTAGATGCATATGCAATCACCTTGCCATGCTGTATCAATATGTATACCAAGCCTTTCCCTGATGCGTCACTATAGATCACATAGCCTCCTGATCCTGATGGAATAGTCAATACTGGTGCTGTAGTCAGTCGCTTCTTCAAGTCTTCAAAGGCGGCTTGACACTCGTCGGTCCATATAAATTCTTGATCCTTACAAGTCAACCGAGTCATAGGTTCTGCTATCCTTGAGAAGTTTTCCACGAACCGTTGGTAATATCTAGCAAGTCCAAGGAAACTTCTTACCTCCGCTGCTGATTTAGGAACAGGCCATGTCTCGACTGCCGAGATTTTCTCTGGATCAACATAAATACCATCTCCCGTAACGACATATCCAAGAAATGAAACTCTGTCGAAGAAGAACTCACATTTACTGAGCTTCGCATATAACTGCTCTCTCTTTAATGTCTCTAGAATAATCCGCAGGTGCTTTACGTGCTCCTCGTGGCTCTTCGAATAGACAAGTATATCATCTATGAAGACGACCACGAACTGGTCCAAATACTAGTGGAAGACTCGATTCATTAAGTCCATAAAGATAGTTGGAGCATTGGTCAATCCAAATGGTATGACCAAAAATTCGTAGTGCCCATATCTTGTTCTGAATGCGGTCTTCAGAATGTCCTCCTTCCGTACCTTCACCTGGTGATATCCCGATCTCAAATCTATCTTCGAGAATACCTTAGCTCCACTGAGTTGATCAAATAAGTCATCAATACGTGGCAAGGGGTATTTATTCTTCACAGTCACTGCATTCAAGGCTCTGTAGTCAATGCACATACGTACTGACCCATCCTTCTTTGGTACAAAAAATACTGGTGCTCCCCAGGGTGATGCACTCGGTCAGATAAAACCTTTTTCCTCTAGTTCTTTCAATTGTGCCTTCAGCTCGTCCATCTCCTTCTTCGCCAATCTGTAAACATGTGATGCTATAGGTGCTGCTTCCGGTACTAGTTCAATTAAAAACTCTACGTCTTCGTCTGGGGGTAGTCCTGGAAATTCCTCGGGAAAGACGTCTTGAAATTCTAAAATAATGGGGTGATAAACAACGTCGTCCATTGTGAGCTGCATACCATCAAGGATTTCTGTGGATCCTCATGCAAACTCAAGTTCAGGATGGCCTGGTACCTTAAAAAGAATGCTTCTTCCGAAGCAATCGAAGAAAGCATGGTACTTGCTTAGCCAGTCCATTCCAAGCACAATATCAAAGGTCGGCATAGGAAAGACTAAGAGTCGGGCGTTCATCTCTCTGCCATGTATCACTATAGGACACGATCTACAAATTCTACTAACAGGTACAACTCCTCCTCCGGTAAGAATTCTAACACAACTAGATAAAGGTGTAGAGGCAATATTGTGTTTGGCAATAAAACTAGATGATATGAATGAGTGGGTGGCTCCCGTATCAAACAATGTCACAGCAGGAAAGGTAAAAGCAAGAGTAATACCTTCTATGACATCAACCTCCTGATCCATGTCATCTATTTCCAATGCAAAAGCTTGTTCGTTCCTCTATGGCTGTCCATGACTGGCCCTCATATACTGATCCTCCTGGGTAGGTAGCGGTGGTCCTCGCTGAAATCCTCCTACTGCTGGGGGTCGAGGTGCTCCTGGTCTAGTCATCTGCTATACTGGCTTCGGTGCTGGAAGTGCTAGTCTCTGTACTGGTGGTGAAAGTGTCTGCTGCATTGGGCAGTCTCTCGCCAGGTGCTGTCCGGAGCCACATCTCATACACTGACCCAAGCGAGTCCGACAATCTCTCTAAATGTGTCTGTGTCTCCCACAATCATTGTAGTAGGGCTTCTCTGTATTCTGGTACGGTCCTGCTCTGTGTTGGTACTGTTGTTGCTGAGCTAAAGGATGACTGATAGGTCCTCCTTGTTGTGTCCTTGCCGGTCCCTGTTGTTTCCTTGCCGATCCTTGTTGTTTCCTCAGCTGACCTCCCTTTCCTCTGTTGATAGTTTCTTGCAGTCTGGCTTCTGTCAGTAGTTCAGCATAAGAGATTCGGGACTGTGAGCTAGTATAGTGTTGGAGCTCCTGAGTCAGTCCGCAATGAAATCTCTTAGCCTTAGCCAAGTCATCTGGCATCAAGGCAGCGCCATATTTACTAAGGTGACTAAACTCGGCATCATACTTGTCCACTGTTCTGTTTCCTTGCTCTAGGTGAAGAAACTGATCGTACAATGCATCTGTTATGGTGTCCGGGAAGTACTTCCTTTCAAAGCACTCCAAGAACTGCTCCCAAGTCTGGTATATACCCAACTGGCACTCCATGGTTTCCCACCAGTGATGAGCATTACCATCTAGAAGTGTCCTTACACCTGTCATCCATAGGTCCGTAGGTAGCTGCGATGCTTCCAATAGCTTCTGCGTGTGGGTGATCCAGTTGGTAGTCTCCTTTGGGCTCTCAGTGCCTTTGTACGGCTTGGGACCCATCTGTATAAAGTCCTTTACTGAACCAACTCTAGCTCGAGGTACTGGAACTAGTGCTTGAGTTGGTACAGTAGCCTGTGCAGCCAGCCTCTCAAGTGTTGCCAAAAATTCTTGCCTCTGCTCTGCTGCTTGCTGCCTCTCCTCTGCAGCTAGTGTGGCGGGCTGTTGTCGTTGTTTCTGCATTATCATCTGGAAGAATTGGAACAGCTATGTCTGGCCATCTTGCGGTGCTAGAAAGCTGGAAGGTTCCCATTAGATGAAGCTGGAAGATCAGATGGAATTGGATTGTGAGTCTGTCCATCTGGTCCCGGAAGTCTAGGAATCGTTGAGGTCCCTCCTTGAGTCTGACCATTGACTACTGAAGGTGTGTCGCCATCGGCGGCAGTACATCCATTTTTCATATCCATCTCTCTGCAGGTGATGTACGAAATGATTAGAAAAAGTAAGGGAATCAAACATGATGCAAGCATTTAAATAGGAAGGATGAGTTTCAGTTAAGCGTGGATGAGATCCTTATACTCAATTCCTATACGCAGGCTTGTTTGGTACAGTTACGTAACCGAGATAATATATTCTTGACCTGCATGGGCCACCACTAAAAACATGTCATGCCCCAGTTCCAAAATACGTAGGACTAGGAATACATAACACGACAGCCGTATGTATACAAACTCCAATATATGGAAACCATATACACACGTACGTTATACATGAATATCCAATCCATCAGTGGTAATGTACTGTCATAACAAGTCACACGCAATCTATATCTCATCCACATCATAAATAACCAGATAAATGGAAATAAATAACTGAATATCAAGATGAGTATCAAGGTATGATAATCAGATGGAAACAAATCCACTGCAAATTGACTATACCAAAACTACTAAAGAGAGAAGAGAATCAATCCAATATAAGATAATTGTCTCTAACTGAATAGCAACTAGAATCTCTAAACAACTGCAATGAATCACATATAATCCGAAGGTAAGACCTCCTCAGTCTGATAAGTAGCGTCAGGTCCAGGTCCATACTCCTGTGGATACTCCTGTTCGTCTATATCTGGAAAGGTACCAGGTCCTCAGAGGAATGTAACAAGATACATATAAACATGCTAATGAAGTACTGAAATGTAAACATCCAATGGTCGCCTAACCGTCTAAGTGAATGCAGTTTGAGAACAACTTTCCACCAAGTGGGCTATCTGGCTAAAAATGGGATTGGCGTGACTCTCTCGGAGAATCAGGGACCTACAAAGTATGTCATCTTTTGAACGGCAGAGTCCGCCTAATAATATATAATATATAGTGGTCATCACCACCCGTCGCTCCGGGGGAGCGTCCGGGCGCACAAGGGAAAAAAGTGCAAAGGAGCCCAAATGCCTTACTTGTTATTCTCCTCACCCCATGCTCTAAGCATGTCACATCTATGACACGATAAAACCTCTAAATAACTGCCAGGTCTATTAGCATGCAAAGTTTCTCTCGGCAGTTATCCCTATCCGTCGCACGACCTATACGTACCAGTGGCCAGCCGAGTATGCAAGTCCGTGTCCTACATATGACTTACATTCTTGTAAAAATAGTGTTATGTCCAATAAAACATAAAATGCCTCATGATAATGGGGTGGTCTCATAAAGTAGGTCCAATGCATATACATAAATAAAAACAGAACACGACGACACCGTCGTTGCAACCAAGTTTTCTTGGACGCGCAATTTATATAACAGTTAAAATATATGAACTAAAATAAATAGAATTAAAAATGCATGCTTCATATGGAATATAAATACAGTACAATGGCAAGGTATACTTGCCTGGCCAGAAATCTGTATAGTGAAAGCGTCCAAATATCATGGACACGGAATCAGAAACTAATGGCTCCAAACAAACATCTCCGGATATTGAAATAGACATCACCAACGTTTTCAGAATCAGTGAGATAGCTAGAAATCACTACCCTTTCGTCCAATTTGGACACAGGGGCAAAACGGTAATTTTAGATCAAAGTGGAGTCCATATGTGGCCTACCTTGCACCGAAAAGCGTGCCAGGAGTAGCATTCTCTAAATGAGACAAATTATAGGTCAAACGAACTCTAAAAGTTACTACGAACTCAACGGTATGTCCAATTGTGGATTCCGGTGAGCCGAACACAATTTTGCCCAAAAAGTCAATCGTAGGGCCCGCCAATTGGCGACTTGGTCAACTGTCTCAGAATTGCGTGAAAATTGGGTCACAGGACCAGCACGATACCACGAGTCCAGTGGCGTAAGTTTTGTCGTATTCTGAAGAGCGTGCACTAAATGCGCAGGGATTTTGCAAAAGTTGCGATACGGGGATTTTCTGCGGAAACGGGCTGATTCCGACGCGCACACACGTCCAAATTAGTTTTTGCGAAAGCCCACATGTCCGGGTATAATGTGCGCACCTTTTGGTACACCGATTACACGACGGAGCTGTCCCGTTTGGCAGGACGTGCTCCGTATCATAATTTCTAGAATTTGAAAAAAAAAAAGGTTTTTGGGGTTTTCCAATTAATTTAATTCTACACACAGCAATTAATAAATTATTGTATTTGACAGAAAATAAACTAGGTCAAGTGGTCTTCGCATACCAAAAAGAAAAATCGGATTCGGATCTCTGTGGTTGGAGATATGAATCCGTGAACATAGGTAGTTACCGCAGTTTTCTGCGATACCCAAAAGTTGTCTTTTTTTGCCAACTTGGTCGCTGTTTTCGCCTAGGTTGACGCGCTGTTCGAGATCATCTAATGCACAGATATGGAAGGGGGTTAAGTCATGAATATACCGGTGAAGACGGGGTCGAGTTTGGTAGAGCAAGGGTACGGGAAACACATTGTGAACACAGGTACTTTGCAGTTCCAAACTGTCGCGGTTGTGTGCGGAGTCGCGGTCGTCGGTGAGCGGTTGCTCCAGCGACTGGCTGGGCGGCGCGGCGGCCAGGTGGCTTGACGGCAGTCTCGTGGGGAAGGAGGAGATGATCTTAGGGTTAGGGTTTTGTAAAACGTAATATATATAGATATATATAGGGATATGGAGAAAGGGGGGATCATACGCGCGGGGTTGCTGCGGTTTGCAGCTGTTGTTGCTTAAGCGGCCGGGTAGGGTAAAGGAATTAAGGCGGGTTTGGGTTCAAGTGGTTAACGGGTTGGGTTTAGACCCAATAAGAACCTATTTGTTTTTCTTTCTTTTCTTTTCTAATTCTATTTTTTAGAATAAACTATCAACTGTCCAAAGGGTCTCCTACATGGAATAAATTAGAAAAAATTTATAATGGCTCCATAAATCCCCTAAATGCACAAACACCTAAAATAAAAATTAAATAAAATCTATTTCCTCTAATTAGCTCATAATTACTATAATTCAATTAATAATTAATTAAAAAGGTTAATACTATTTTTAGGATTAGGGGTTTTACATATGACGTACTTGATAATGCAAGCACGAGAATATATAGGGTCTCGATATCCATGTCTAGGTGACGTTACACAACTCCGCGTACGGCGTTGACACCCGAATATTATTCGGACGTTAAGTAATGTCACACGGTCCTAGGTTGAACATTTATATCATATAATTAAATAAAAGGAATATTATGTGCAAGAACTGCAAGATTGGTAAGGTACACTTTTCTGGGGTTTGGTTTCCAACTGCTTCTCTTGTATCAGTAGGATCTGCAAGTACTCCTCCGGTTGCTGAAATAAACATTACCATCATGTTCACAAGATATCAAATAGCTAGAATTGCTTGTCCATAAGTCCAATTTGGACACAGGGGCAAAAGTGACAGTTTCTGGTTAAAGCGGGGTCCACATGTGGCCCGCTTCACACCGAAAAATGTGCTAGAGACAATGTTCTCCAAATTCGTCAGACTTAGTGTCCACAAGTCCAAAATGACGATACGAACCCAAAACAATGTCCAGAATTGGATTCCGATGAGCCGATCACAAAATCGCCCGTCTAGTGGAGCCGTGGGGCCCACGATACGAAATTTTGTCAATGTTCTCAGAATCGAACCAAACTTGGGTCACAGTACCAGCGTATTTCTACGAGTCCGACGGCACAAGTTTTGTTTCGATACGACGAGCGTACACAAAGTTACAACGAATTTCAGAACAGGACCAATACGGTGTTGTCGACGGATACGCGTTGATTTCGGTGTTCACGCACATCCAAATCAACTTCTACGAAATTTTACACATCCGTATTAATGGAGCGCACCTTTCGGTGAAGTTCGTACATGATCAAGTTGTCTCGTTTAGCGGGGCGCACCCAGTTCCGGGAAAATCAGGGTTTTATAAAGACCAAGTTTTTGGACAATTTTACCCTCGAATTAGATATAATCTACAGCTCAATAAATGGAACTAAAATAGGGTTTTAAAACTTGGTCATACAGTCTAAATAATTGTTCAAGTGGATTTTGAAAACATTTAACAGGTTATTCGGAAAACGGTCGTGAACTGGAGAGTTTGGGCTAGTTTCTGAATTTTCAGAAATAAGGTAATTTTTTCCTGATTTTACGTCGCAGTTTGCGATCGCCACAGACGCGATACCCCAAACTAGTTACACGGGGTTCGAGAGGGTCACGCAGGGTACGTCCATGATTCGACAGAACGGAAAATGAGGCGGCGAGGAGAGAGAAAACCTCACCTGAACAGGGCGTCGGTATCGACTGAAATTACGTATTTTTGCGATGGTGCGACACTTCTACGGCGAGGTGGTGGTGCTCCTCGACGGCGGGGTGTGGCCGGGTCAACCGGGTCAAGGTCGCTGGGGTCTTCGCCGGAGAGGGTCGAGGTCGTCGGGCTGCTGCGGAGAGACGGCGGTCGTCGGCGGGGTCGAAATGGGATGGCACCGGGGTTCGGAGAGGGGCAGTGGATGGCTGGGGCTGACGGAGATGAGTGATGGCGGAGGTCGATGTGGGGTTCGTCGGCCGCGGGTCAGGGTAGCCGGAGGAGTTCGTTGGGTCGCCGGAGGGTGGGCAGGTAGCTCGGTAGCCGGGGATGATGGGGATGGCGGTGGCTGCGGGTGATCGAGGGGATGGTGGTGGTGTTGCCGAAGGAAAGCGGATGGGTTTTATAGGTGGAGGCCGGCGTCGGTTACAGGGAGCGGTACCGGCACGGGGAGGCAAATCGGTAAGGGCGGCCGGTGGGGAAAGGAGGAGCTAGCGACGTCGGGTCGGGAGTCGGAGCGGCAAGCGACCGCGGGGAAGTTGGCGGGTCATCGGGTATCGGTTTTGGGAATTAATATAGAAAAGGGTAATGGGTTTCGGGTTAGCGTGTGCGGGTATGGGTCCGACCCGACCCGCTAAGGTTGGTTTAAGGGTTCAATTTTTTTTGGGTTTGGGTTGGTTTAGGCTGTGGTTTATTATGGTTTATTAAACCGCTTGGTTTGTTTTGGTTTAAATAAAAACTTAGTTTTTAAGTCTTTAAAAATAGTTCTGGGGTCCATTAAATTCCAAGAAAATTATCCTATGTCTAATATTTCATTTTATACCTAAAAATATTATTTTCATAATATTTTACTATTTAATAAAATTACAAAAAATATTTAATACCAGAATACATTTATTTTAATTAGTTAAAAATTCTGAAAATTTATTTTTAAATTCCAGAAAAATCTGGGGGTTTACAACATGAGTACGTGGGTACGTCTAGCTTATACCGCAGCATCGACGGTAGAACATTATCTAGGTCACAATACTATCTAAAATCTCACACGAATATCCAACTCCATAAGGAGACATAGATATCACACTATAATATGGAATAATCAATCACATAAATAAAGCACGATGAGATATCGAAGAAATAAATGAAATACAAGACAAGTCTAAACAACAATAATAGTCTAACCTGCAATCAATAACATCCAAGTCTCCAAGTATGCCGGAAATAATTCCTCTAAGTCGCAGTCTGAAAAAATATTTCCAGTCAGGATAGAACGAGGTACATCTCTAATAGCAGTTCTAAATCAATGATATAAACTATGTAGCAGTAAATAGATATAAATATACAAGATGCATATACATGTACAAGAGATACACAATAAAGGGAATACTGGAAATAAATACAAGAATAAACAATATGCCAATGAACAAGAATACTAATGACTAAGTGTGTGAGTACTAGCTTTAACATGTGATCGGCTTGGGAACTTGTACACGAATACTGGCCTGGCTAATCATACGTGCGGTGCATGACCAATACAAACATGAGAACAAGACTTGTACATGAAGGGTATGATCACATATCTATACTAAAATACTCTCCACCCCGACAGGTATAGTAGATCCAACCATGGTACGCTATGGCACGGGATTCTCTATGAAGGTAGCAAGTCTCCCTGAGAATCAGTGTCTGTACATGCACAAGATAACCAATAAAACAAGACTTGTACAAGATACACCATATACAAGGAATAACATCTCATGACGAGATCCAGATATACCAATCCGTGTAACTATCGTGTCAAAGAATATGGATATTTATACTAGATACAATGAACATAGAGGATATCATAAATAAGAAACTATCAGAGAATGTACTCGCTTGGAGTTCTTAGCTGGCAATACCAATCTCCTGCTCCTGAAGTCTCACAAGATGATCCAATGGTCCTATATACATATAATATAATACAATATAGCATCAGCCATTACACTAGCACACGCACAAACATAATATACTGAACTCAGCAGCTACACTAGGGTGACACTAGTCAACTAGGGTCAAGTGTGTGTCTAGTTGCACGGATGTCACATCTGTAATTGCTGTGTGAAACAGACAGTCAAAATGATACGGGTCTCGCCAGTACGTAAGTGTACACAAGGCAGTCTACTAACATTTACAGGGTCACAGGCAAATATAAATACGGGATATCCGTAATTAATACTAGGGTCTCAAGGTACATGTATAAATATACATATAGTCTTAGCTAGCATATAACATTAAATACTTACAATATATATGTATACCAATTAAATACATATACAATATATATATATACTAATTAAATTCATATACTATATATATATATATATATATATATATATATATATATATATATATGTATATATATATATACCAATTATATACATATTAAACATATACTAAATACATACACCCATATACCAAATATACCAATGGACAATATGCGTATACGCGCACGAATACGTGTATGCAATAAGAAGGAGTGTCTCGAAACTGTGCACGCGGGAATGAGGCGTTCGTGTCGAGGTCGTCGAGATAAAACTGCTCGGTTCTGTCGAATGGGACAACAATTTTCTCCGACGAGTCGTCGACGGAGTGTAGCGGCTTCAGGAGAACGGCGGAGGGGTCGAGTGCAGGCGGGTTCTGGTGATCAGCTCCGGCGGTGCTCGGGGTCGTGCTCCGGTGGGTTTAGGTGGACAGCGGGTTCAGGTGGACAGCGGGTTCGACTTCGGCTTCAAGCGAGTGGGTCTGGCGAATGGCGGGGTACAGTGGGATGGTTGGGGCTCTGGTGGACGGCAGCGTGGTGGGTGTTCAGTCGACCGGAGATGAAGAAGATGACGAGGGAGGCGGTTCTAGGTCGTGATCCGGTCAGGTGAAGGAGGGGGATGAGTGCGGGATAGATGGTGGTGAGCATCGGGTCGACTCCGGTCGAGGAGGGCGGAGGAAGGAGATCAAGTTGA